>CM040750.1:38346885-38356885 GCA_022829145.1 Albula goreensis
GTGAGTGTGTAAGTGAGTCACCATAATCAGCAGTTTTACGCTGTGTAGCCCTGACCAGTGCAAACGCTGTTCCTTTGTTAGTAATAAAGTGATAAGTATGTACGCTGCTCTTCCCCCTTCCTCCCGCTGTGTGCTACTGGATGTGACCATGGTACTCTTTTCTCTCTGTCAGCACAACTAAACCTCCCTGTTCAGGGAGAGGCCTTTTAAAGAACCCTGAAATCCTGTGTGTTCTTTCACTCTGGTGAACAGATTCACAGAAAAATATTATTTATTTATTGCAGCAGAAAAAAACTGCTCAGAAATAAAAAAGGATGTATAATTGAAAACTTAATGAGGGTTCGCTTGTAAGACTCACAAACCACTGAAAGAAATAGTTAATGATGTCACCTTAATTAGTTAATGACAGCATTCACTGAAGTCAATGTGCTGTCTGATTATTTGTCAGGCCGTTTCTGTGAGGACTCACTGCCCGTCCACCTTCTGCTGCTGTAAGAGTGAGAGGAAAAACAGCAATTAGCCATGTGCAAGGCCTCCAAGAGATATCCACTGGTTACTCCTTTAATTTGTCTCATGGGAATTTCAAGGATCAAACTGACGTTTTAATTGGTAACCTCAGTTATACTCTCATACCATTTTAAGACATCTTTAAATTGGAAGAGCGCAAACCTGTGAGTAATGATTCAAGGGAAAAATCCAATGTTCCCTGAAAGACCTCCCTTTCCCCTGAACCGTTATTATTTATTATTTATTTTATTTATATTTTTCTGCCCCAAGCGTATGTCTGGCCCAGATCCAATGAAACATTCATCCTCACTTCCACTCACAAAGAACTGTGTGTGTTTATTTCTGTCTTCAGGAGTTTTCAGAGTTTGTGAGACTGCATTTCACAACAGAGCATGAAAGATGCTGTATTAATGAAATCCATTCTAATTTTTTTCTGGCTTGGTATTTTTTCCCAACAAAGCTTCTGAAAATTATGAATATGTTTATTCTGCACAGAATATGAAAAAGCAAAGTATTCATTCATGTTTGTTTGCCAACACAAAAAAGTAGGACAGCAACATCATGTGTCTTTGAAAGCTTTGCCTGTTTTGCGTCCACGCAGACCCTGATGAGAAACATGCATGCTGGCTGAAGCATCACCTACTTAGCGGCTCCTGCCCTGTGCTCTGATACAGGTGTGCCTCTGTAGACCTGCGGCAGCTATAGGTGTGTCCCTGCCATGTGCTCTGATACAGGTGTGCCTCTGCCGACCTGCAGCTATAGGTGTGTCCCTGCCCTGTGCTCTGATACAGGTGTGCCTCTGTAGACCTGCAGCTATAGGTGTGTCCCTGCCCTGTGCTCTGATACAGGTGTGCCTCTGCCGACCTGCAGCTATAGGTGTGTCCCTGCCATGTGCTCTGATGCAGGTGTGCCTCTGCCGACCTGCAGCTATAGGTGTGTCCCTGCCATGTGCTCTGATACAGGTGTGCCTCTGCCGACCTGCAGCTATAGGTGTGTCCCTGCCATGTGCTCTGATACAGGTGTGCCTCTGCCGACCTGCAGCTATAGGTGTGTCCCTGCCATGTGCTCTGATACAGGTGTGCCTCTGCCGACCTGCAGCTATAGGTGTGTCCCTGCCATGTGCTCTGATACAGGTGTGCCTCTGCAGACCTGCAGCCGTAGGTGTGTCCCTGTCCTGTGCTCTGACACAGGTGTGCCTCTGACACAGACCTGCAGCCGTAGGTGTGTCCCTGCCCTGTGCTCTGATACAGGTGTGCCTCTGCAGACCTGCAGCCGTAGGTGTGTCCCTGCCCTGTGCTCTGATACAGGTGTGCCTCTGTAGACCTGCAGCCGTAGGTGTGTCCCTGCCCTGTGCTCTGACACAGGTGTGCCTCTGTAGACCTGCAGCCGTAGGTGTGTCCCTGCCCTGTGCTCTGATACAGGTGTGCCTCTGCCGACCTGCAGCCATAGGTGTGTCCCTGCCCTGTGCTCTGATACAGGTGTGCCTCTGCAGACCTGCAGCCGTAGGTGTGTCCCTGCCCTGTGCTCTGATACAGGTGTGCCTCTGCCGACCTGCAGCCGTAGGTGTGTCCCTGCCCTGTGCTCTGATACAGGTGTGCCTCTGCAGACCTGCAGCCGTAGGTGTGTCCCTGCCCTGTGCTCTGATACAGGTGTGCCTCTGTAGACCTGCAGCCGTAGGTGTGTCCCTGCCCTGTGCTCTGATACAGGTGTGCCTCTGCAGACCTGCAGCCGTAGGTGTGTCCCTGCCCTGTGCTCTGATACAGGTGTGCCTCTGCAGACCTGCAGCCGTAGGTGTGTCCCTGCCCTGTGCTCTGATACAGGTGTGCCTCTGCAGACCTGCAGCCGTAGGTGTGTCCCTGCCCTGTGCTCTGATACAGGTGTGCCTCTCTGCAGACCTGCAGCCGTAGGTGTGTCCCTGCCCTGTGCTCAGATACAGGTGTGCCTCTGCAGACCTGCAGCCGTAGGTGTGTCCCTGCCCTGTGCTCTGATACAGGGTGTGCCTCTGTAGACCTGCAGCCTGATACAGGTGTGTGTAGACCTGCCCTGTGCTCTGATACAGGTGTGCCTCTGCAGACCTGCAGCCGTAGGTGTGTCCCTGCCCTGTGCTCTGATACAGGTGTGCCTCTGCAGACCTGCAGCCGTAGGTGTGTCCCTGCCCTGTGCTCTGATACAGGTGTGCCTCTGCCGACCTGCAGCCATAGGTGTGTCCCTGCCCTGTGCTCTGATACAGGTGTGCCTCTGTAGACCTGCAGCCGTAGGTGTGTCCCTGTCCTGTGCTCTGACACAGGTGTGCCTCTGCAGACCTGCAGCCGTAGGTGTGTCCCTGCCCTGTGCTCTGATACAGGTGTGCCTCTGTAGACCTGCAGCCGTAGGTGTGTCCCTGCCCTGTGCTCTGATACAGGTGTGCCTCTGTAGACCTGCAGCCGTAGGTGTGTCCCTGCCCTGTGCTCTGATACAGGTGTGCCTCTGCAGACCTGCAGCCGAAGGTGTGTCCCTGCCCTGTGCTCTGATACAGGTGTGCCTCTGCAGACCTGCAGCTATAGGTGTGCTCTGTCGCGCTGCCTGCCTGTCCATAGCTCTTACTGTGCAGCGCATGACTCTGTCATCGCCCTTTTAAGCGTTGGAATGTGGCTTTGGCTAGCTGGCTCACAATTTTTGGTGTTAAGAATATTCCTAGAACTGCAGGTGCAAATGTACCTAAAATGCCATGCTACTGGCAGAAGGCGCATTGACTGGCCTCGCTGTAGAGTCTGTCCATGCTACAGGCGGAAGGCGCATTGGCTGGCCTCGCTGTAGAGTCTGTCCATGCTCCAGGCGGAAGGCGCATTGACTGGCCTTGCTGTAGAGTCTGTCCATGCTACAGGCGGAAGGCGCATTGACTGGCCTCGCTGTAGAGTCTGTCCATGCTGAGCAGTTGTAGCACAAAGAGAAAGCTGAGATGTTTTTTGGGGGAAATTTGTTTCTTTTTGTGTGGTGATCGATGAGGCACTGAGCTTTAATCCTCCTTTGCAGACATTTTCCAGGGAATGGACACTTTTTCCTCTGTAATTTCCAGCCGTACTGGCATAGGACATTGATCAACGTTTCATTTTTAGGAGGGACCAGTCAATGGGTGTTCAGGATTTAATGGCTTATTTTTCTCTGCTGGGGCTGGAAGCAGCAGTCCCTGAAAAATGTCCAAAAACTGAGCAAAAACATTCAGTTTCCTGCTTTGAGGGTTTGAGAGCTTTGGCGAAGGCTGTTAGTTCATAATGACCGAACACAATCCATCAGACATAGCTGGTGGAGCGTTTGAAGGCCAGCAGAGCTACGGCCATCCAGTGTCATCTCCTCTATTCGAGTCCAATACGAAGGCTAAGAGGGATATAGCAGTGCAGTGCTCTCTCTCCTCTATGTGCGTCCTCAAGGACTGGACAGATAAACTAAGGCTGGGGAATCCAGCTTCAGAGAGTATTCAGTTCTACCATGTGTTTGCGCCACCCAACCTCTTAATCAGTCAGTTCTGATTGGCACATGGTGGTGTGACACCTCTGCTTTCTGCAGCTGAGATGGTGGTGTGACACCTCTGCTTTCTGCAGCTGAGATGGTGGTGTGACACCTCTGCTTTCTGCAGCTGAGATGGTGGTGTGACACCTCTGCTTTCTGCAGCTGGGATGGTGGTGTGACACCTCTGCTTTCTGAAGCTGAGATGGTGGTATGACACCTCTGCTTTCTACAGCTGAGATGGTGGTGTGACACCTCTGCTTTCTGCAGCTGGGATGGTGGTGTGACACCTCTGCTTTCTACAGCTGAGATGGTGGTGTGACACCTCTGCTTTCTGCAGCTGGGATGGTGGTGTGACACCTATGCTTTCTGCAGCTGGGATGGTGGTATGACACCTCTGCTTTCTACAGCTGAGATGGTGGTGTGACACCTCTGCTTTCTACAGCTGAGATGGTGGTGTGACACCTCTGCTTTCTGCAGCTGGGATGGTGGTGTGACACCTCTGCTTTCTGCAGCTGGGATGGTGGTCAGAGTGATTTTTGTGTCTTCTCTTACATGACGTGGGAAGGCCGTGTAGGACCTAAGGTCCTGCAGGCTGAGATGCTGGAGGAGGAGTGCGGTAGCAGAACGAACGGGCGAGGAGGCGTTTTGTAGATGTGCAGAAACCACTGCGACCACGCGGCCTGGGTGATGTCATCGTTCTTAATGGCAGGTGAGGGATCTGCAGGAGCCAGGCGGTGTAAGGCCCAGGAGAGCGTGCACGTCGCCAAGGCAACGGATCCAGAGCCCGTGCAGTGGCGCCAGGCCTGTGGTTAAACGGAGAGGGCTGCGGGGTAATTGGCTAAACCATTACAAATGGCAATGGCTGATCACTTAATCAACAGTGTTTATGATAATAGTCCATTTTATTTGACTGCTGAAATACAGTCATTCCACCCCAGCAGACATGGTGAATTAGGGGCTCCATTTGCTTTCGTAACAGCTGTGTCGCAGTAATGAGCTGGAAAAACATCCTGTACCCCTCTCTATTATCCCTTTTTAAAAACTCAGAAACCTCAATCATAACAAAAACCACCCCACCCCTTAGTCTCCGTTTGCTGAGCCTGAAGGTTTATTCAGAATAGAAACACTTTCAGTTTTTATCTTCACATTTTAAACCAGACATTAAAGTTTCTCAGTGTGATTCAGAGCAGAAGGCCCCAGAAGGTCAGCAGTGTGACTCACATTGCTAAACCCTCACAAACCACTAGCCCTCTCACACTGCAAACCCCTCATGCACTGCTAACTGCTGCTAACCCCTCTCACACTGCTAAACCCTCACAAACCACTAGCCCTCTCACACTGCTAACCCCTCATGCACTGCTAACCGCTGCTAACCCCTCTCACACTGCTAACCCCTCATGCACTGCTAACCGCTGCTAAACCCTCTCACACTGCTAACCCCTCATGCACTGCTAACTGCTGCTAACCCCTCACACTGCTAACCCCTCATGCACTGCTAACCACTGCTAACCCCTGTTCACGCAGCTAACCCTCATGCACTGCTAACTGCTGCTAACCCTCTCACACTGCTAACCCTCATGCACTGCTAACCGCCTAACCCCTCTCACGCTAACTAACCCTCATGCACTGCTAACCTCATGTAACTGCTAACTGCTAACCCCTCTCACACTGCTAACCCCTCATGCACTGCTAACCGCTGCTAACCCCTCTCACGCTGCTAACCCCTCATGCACTGCTAACTGCTGCTAACCCCTCTCACACTGCTAACCCCTCATGCACTGCTAACCGCTGCTAACCCCTCTCACGCTGCTAACCCCTCATGCACTGCTAACCCCTCATGCACTGCTAACCGCTGCTAACCCCTCTCACGCTGCTAACCCCTCATGCACTGCTAACCCCTCTCACGCTGCTAATCCCTCATGCACTGCTAATCCCTCATGCACTGCTAACCCCTCATGCACTGCTAACCCCTCTCACACTGCTCACCCCTCTCACACTGCTAACCCCTCATGCACTGCTAACCACTGCTAACCCCCTCATGCACTGCTAACCGCTGCTAACCCCTCTCACGCTGCTAATCCCTCATGCACTGCTAACCACTGCTAACCCCACTCACATTGCTAACCCCTCATGCACTGCTAACTGCTAACCCCTCTCACATTGCTAACCCCTCTCACACTGCTAACCCCTCACACTGCTAACCCCTCTCACACTGCTAACCCTCACACTGCTAACCGCTGCTAACCCTCTCACACTGCTAACCCCTCACACTGCTAACCGCTGCTAACCCCTCTCACACTGCTAACCCCTCACACACTGCTAACCCCTCTCACACTGCTAACCCTCATGCACTGCTAACCCCTCTCACACTGCTAACCCCTCATGCACTGCTAACCCCTCATGCACTGCTAACCCCTCTCACACTGCTAACCCCTCATGCACTGCTAACCCCTCTCACACTGCTAACCCTCTCACACTGCTAACCCTCTCACACTGCTAACCCTCATGCACTGCTAACCCCTCACGCTGCTAACCCCTCACTGCTAACACTGCTAACCCCTCTCACACTGCTAACCTCATGCACTGCTAACCGCTGCTAACCCTCTCACACTGCTAACCCCTCATGCACTGCTAACCCCTCACACTGCTAACCCCTCTGCATACTGCTAACCCCTCATGTACTGCTAACCCCTCACACTGCTAACCCCTCTCACACTGCTAACCCCTCATGCACTGCTAACCCCTTTCACGCTGCTAACCCCTCATGCACTGCTAACCCCTCTCACTGCTAACCACTGCTAACCCTCTCACACTGCTAACCCCTCATACACTGCTAACCCTCTCACACTGCTAACTCACACTGCTAACCCCTCTCACACTGCTAACCCCTCATGCACTGCTAACCCCTAATGCACTGCTAACCCCTCATGCACTGCTAACCGCTGCTAACCCCTCTCACACTGCTAACCCCTCATGCACTGCTAACCCTCTCACACTGCTAATCCCTCATGCACTGCTAACCACTGCTAACCCCACTCACATTGCTAACCCCTCATGCACTGCTAACCGCTGCTAACCCCTCTCACATTGCTAACCCCTCACACTGCTAACCCTCACACTGCTAACCACTGCTAACCCCTCTCACACTGCTAACCCTCTCACACTGCTAACCCCTCATGCACTGCTAACCCCTCTCACACTGCTAACCCCTCATGCACTGCTAACCCCTCTCACACTGCTAACCCCTCATGCACTGCTAACCCCTCTCACACTGCTAACCCCTCTCACACTGCTAACCCCTCTCACTGCTAACCCCTCTCACGCTAACCCTCTCACACTGCTAACCCCTCACACTGCTAACCCCTCTCACACTGCTAACCCTCTCACACTGCTAACCCTCTCACACTGCTAACCCCTCTCACACTGCTAACCCCTCTCACACTGCTAACCCCTCACACTGCTAACCCCTCACACTGCTAACCCTCACACTGCTAACCCCCTCACTGCTAACCCTCTCACACTGCTAACCCTCTCACACTGCTAACCCCTCACACTGCTAACCCCTCACACTGCTAACCCCTCACTGCTAACCCTCTCACACTGCTAACCCTCTCACACTGCTAACCCTCTCACACTGCTAACCCTCTCACACTGCTAACCCCTCTCACACTGCTAACCCTCACACTGCTAACCCTCACACTGCTAACCCTCTCACTGCTAACCCCTCTCACACTGCTAACCCCTCTCACACTGCTAACCCCCTCACACTGCTAACCCCTCACACTGCTAACCCCTCTCACACTGCTAACCCCTCATGCACTGCTAACCCTCTCACACTGCTAACCCTCATGCACTGCTAACCCTCTCACACTGCTAACCCCCTCACACTGCTAACCCTCACACTGCTAACCCTCTCACACTGCTAACCCCCTCACACTGCTAACCCCTCTCACACTGCTAACCCTCACACTGCTAACCCCTCACACTGCTAACCCCCTCACACTGCTAACCCCTCACACTGCTAACCCTCTCACACTGCTAACCCCTCTCACACTGCTAACCCTCTCACACTGCTAACCCCTCTCACACTGCTAACCCCTCTCACACTGCTAACCCCTCACACTGCTAACCCCCTCACACTGCTAACCCCCTCACACTGCTAACCCCTCACACTGCTAACCCCCTCACACTGCTAACCCCTCACACTGCTAACCCCCTCACACTGCTAACCCCTCACACTGCTAACCCCCTCACACTGCTAACCCTCTCACACTGCTAACCCTCTCACACTGCTAACCCCTCACACTGCTAACCCCTCTCACACTGCTAACCCCTCTCACACTGCTAACCCTCTCACACTGCTAACCCCTCCACTGCTAACCCCTCACTGCTAACCCTCTCACACTGCTAACCCCTCACACACTAACCCCCTCACACTGCTACCCTCTCACACTGCTAACCCTCTCACGCCTGCTAACTCCACTAACCCCCTCACACTGCTAACCCTCACACACTGCTAACCCCTCACACTGCTAACCCCTCACACTGCTAACCCCCTCACACTGCTAACCCCCCTCACACTGCTAACCCTCTCACACTGCTAACCCCTCACACTGCTAACCCCCTCACTGCTAACCCCCTCACACTGCTAACCCCCTCACACTGCTAACCCCCCTCACACTGCTAACCCCTCACACTGCTAACCCCCTCACACTGCTAACCCTCACACTGCTAACCCCCCTCACACTGCTAACCCCCTCACACTGCTAACCCCTCACACTGCTAACCCCTCACACTGCTAACCCCCTCACACTGCTAACCCCTCACACTGCTAACCCTCACACTGCTAACCCCTCTCACACTGCTAACCCTCTCACACTGCTAACCCCCTCACACTGCTAACCCCCTCACACTGCTAACCCCTCTCACACTGCTAACCCCCTCACACTGCTAACCCCTCACACTGCTAACCCCTCATGCACTGCTAACCCCTCTCACACTGCTAACCCCTCACACTGCTAACCCCTCTCACACTGCTAACCCCTCTCACACTGCTAACCCCCTCACACTGCTAACCCCTCTCACACTGCTAACCCCCCCTCACACTGCTAACCCTCTCACACTGCTAACCCTCACACTGCTAACCCTCTCACACTGCTAACCCCCTCACACTGCTAACCCTCACACTAACCTACTAACCCTCTCACACTGCTAACCCCTCACACTGCTCACCCCCTCACACTGCTAACCCCCTCACACTGCTAACCCCCTCACACTGCTAACCCCCACACTGCTAACCCCCTCACACTGCTAACCCCCTCACACTGCTAACCCCCTCACACTGCTAACCCCTCTCACACTGCTAACCCCTCACACTGCTAACCCTCTCACACTGCTAACCCCTCACACTGCTAACCCCCTCACTGCTAACCCCCTCACACTGCTAACCCCTCACACTGCTAACCCCTCTCACTGCTAACCCCCTCACACTGCTAACCCCTCTCACACTGCTAACCCCCACTGCTAACCCCCTCACACTGCTAACCCTCACACTGCTAACCCCTCTCACACTGCTAACCCCTCTCACACTGCTAACCCCCTCTCACACTGCTAACCCTCACACTGCTAACCCCTCTCACACTGCTAACCCCCTCACACTGCTAACCCCCTCACACTGCTAACCCCTCACACTGCTAACCCTCTCACACTGCTAACCCCTCACACTGCTAACCCCCTCACACTGCTAACCCCTCTCACACTGCTAACCCCCTCACACTGAGCAGTTGTGTGATCATGTGTCTGAAGCTGAACCTAATGCAGTTTGACTTCACTGCTTCAGCTCTCTTTTACAGTGCATGTCTGCTGCTTAATCTAAATTCCTGTAGGTATTTGTAAGGTGTATGTTACGCATTTTATCTGTCCATACTGTAATGAAACACATGATGAATCCTGTCACTCCAGACACATGTAAACCACATAGTTTGATCCCGACCCCATGGTGGGAAAG
>CM040750.1:38366885-38369385 GCA_022829145.1 Albula goreensis
TAGAATTTCATAATGCTGAAAATTCTGCTGTGTTTGTATGAAATCCAATTTCATAGTTAGGAGGCAAAATAAACTAAGACCTCAACGTCCTGTTTGCTTGGCGTTGTTTGGCGATTTTGTGGAGCAGAGCAGAGGTAAATCTGCATTGAGACAGCCTGTTATGGTCTCAGTCAGGGACCGGCCATCTGTCACGCTGGGTTAGCGGAGGCTGGCGCCTCTGGCATCGCTGCTACGGCTGCAGATGCCCTCTCCGTTAGTGTCGCGACACAGGAAGAGTGCGGTCATTACTGTGGCGGTTCGGCTCGGTGTTTGCCGAATGCTACGGACTGTCCCACGTGTGCCACTTCCTGCAGCGCGATGTTGGGGGTCAGGCTAGGCCACCCTACAGTTTGGGACCCAGAGAGGCCGTGTGACAGCGCTTGGCTGGCTGCGTGCTGTGCTCTGATGAAGCTTAGCGTGCCGCGTTGGCGCGCCGCTCCACTGCAGCACCAGCCAAACCCAGACAGCCCCTCATGGCTCCACTTATTCCCTCTGTCATCCCACTGGCACACACTTCACACGCAAGCGTTTTTATAAAACCACCAGAAGCCAAAAAGTGTGATTTATTTTGTCACGCAAGCTAAAGTACTTCATCTAATTAAAGCTAGATTAAAACCCAACATATCACATCAAGTCAAGCTTCAAACTGGCTGGAAAATAATTTGAGCAGGCGCAAACATTCTGAGCAGCGTCATTTCCAAAACCTCCTCTCTGCCCTGAATACGCCTGCAGTTATCAGCTTTGCCTGGGAACATTTCAGGCAGGTAATTAAGGTTTGCGATAATTCCATCAATTATCAACACAAATACAATCCTCTCTCCATTTCCATACAATGCATTTTTGAAAGTGTAATTAAGACACACTGTGCACGGCGCATTCGGAATGTTCTGCAGCGTTTGATCTTGATTGTGGTGCCCAGGGGGTAGGGGTCACTTTTGTACATTAGAAGGAATACTGCCTCCCCCCCCCACACAGAGAGGAGAGACATTAGAGCGCGGTGTGTGAAGGTGCAGCTGGTGGGGGTGCGCTGGGAGCAGTGAACACAGCGGTAGTGCAGGTAGCATGTGATTCCTTTACCTGCAGGTAAGCCCAGTTTAGCATGGAGAGGTAACAGCATAAAGGGCTGTTTGATCATGTCTCTGGTGAGCTTTACATCTCAAAACTGCCGTCATTATACAGGTGCTGCGTTTAGCTGCCCCCACCCCCCCCCCAACCCCGCTACAGCCAGGCATGTGCGCAACCTCCATCTGGGAATTACCTGCAAATTACACCTGCAGCCCAGGATTACGCTCCACCGCTCCTGCAGGATTAAGGGCCTCTGTGCTGATCCTGCAGGGTGCGGGCAGAGTGCCCGCAGTAAGACGGAAAAGTCTCTGATGAACCGCGTTTCCTTGGAAACGCCTGGGCTTTCACCCGCCGCGGGTTCGGGGCAAGTGCGGTTTGCCACTGAAAGTGCAAATGAGTGCGAGCGTTTCATTCCACTCTAAGTGCTCTCCAGAGCTCTCCGGCCCCGGCCCCCCCCCCCTGGCCCCCCGGGCTGATCAGAGTCCATTAGAGCGCATTTCCCTTTGGCCTCTGGGAGCTCGGGGAGAGCGCGGCTCCTCGGCCGCGTGGGGAGAGCGCGGCTCCTCGGCCGCGTGGGGAGAGCGCGGCTCCTCGGCCGCGTGGGAGAGCGCGGCTCCTCGGCCGCGTGGGGAGAGCGCGGCTCCTCGGCCGCGTGGGGAGAGCGTGGCTCCTCGGCCGCGAGGGGAGAGCGCGGCTCCTCGGCTGCGTGCCTTTTTACTGGTATCAGCCAATCATGTGCCAGCACCTCTCCTAAAATGAACCCTCTTATCACTGATTAATACTCACCAAATTATCATTTCCTCCACTTCAAATCCTTCTCCACTTCTCCAGTTCTTCTTCTGCCCCTTCAGGTAATTATGGTAAGTGGGAATTCGGTCCAGCCTGTTCTAAAGAAGTGTGAGGGTTTGGCTGCTGAAACCTCTGGTGTGTGTTTGGGTGGGACTGGTGTTTCACCTCAAGGCAGCTGGTTCATGGTGTCCCTGTGTAAGTATTGCATCAGTCATGTAACAGTCACATGACAGTCCCAGGTCAGCCTCAGGCCCGTAGATGGTCAGACGGTCAGCATGGCTTTCTGGTCAGATACGCCACTGGGCCGAGCTGCCTGGGGAGGGAAAACAATGCACCTTTCACAGAGTAATGATTGACATGGTGATCAACCATTCAGTGCTTTCACAGAGTAATGATTGACATAGCAATCAACCAATCAGTGCTTAGCATGCATCAAATAGGCACCACTCCACTTACAAGTTACCAGCAGACTTGGCGCTGAAGTTAATGTTTGATACTAGTCTGACACTGCCATGGGAAGCCTTAGAAATGTTGCTACTTCAGGTGAGAAGGAGCACCCCAGGAGTGCCTGGGTGCGGTGGCAGGATCAGCCTTATCCTGGAGCTTT
>CM040750.1:38374385-38484385 GCA_022829145.1 Albula goreensis
GCCCCAGCCATGGACAGAGTACAGCCCCAGCCCAGCCCAGCCCCAGCCATGGACAGAGTACAGTCCCAGAGATGCCCACCTTCCTGCTCCACATGCACAGTCACAGAGATGTATAATGGTGCGTTAGCCTGCTGTGGCATGGGTAAATAAAACACAAGTCACACAGCTGAGTCATGCATTATTAATCAGCATGCTCTGTAGACCACAGAAACACAGCCGCGAGTCTCCCTCCGGTCACCGTCTGCCCACTGCATTGTGGGCCATGCCTGGAGGAAGCAGACCTGATGTGAGGCATTGCCGGAGGATAAGAAAGGCATTTGTTTTGAGCACAGATTTCAGAAAGTTAAAGCTGATTTTTAAAAAAGATAATCAGTTTCAGAACACATTTCATGATGAATGTGTCACAGTTAAGCCTGCCTGGACATCAGGTTTGTCACCTCTTCTGGCTCTGCACTACAGCAAAACATGAGAGGAATACCAGCACACTGCTGGCATGCTCTTTAACGATTCATTTTCCACGAAAAACAAACTGTAAAACATTTAGGCTGATGGGCCATGGCCTGTCTGCAGAGAGCCCAGTCAGGAGCAGCCACACCTGTGTGTGTTCCTGTGCTTTATTATCAGGTTAATGCACAGGACACAGGCACTCTAAGCACGTCTGCTTTGGGCAGCTGCAGTGCGATTGGTGGACAGTAGGCCATGAGCAGAACCTGGTGCCATTTCTCTCTGTAGTGTTATTCAGTGTCTGTTGGTGTGCAGTTTTAGCAATTATATTTCAATCTCTTTTTTTTAATAATGTGTTTCTTTACTGAGAAACTGAGAAAAAGCATAGAAACTGGTGAGTGATGGAGAGGACTGCGGCTGTACATTGCTCTTTTCCATACGTTTATTGTGCTGTTTATGTAGTGAAATGTGCCATTCGTCACAACGCTGATGGAGCGCGCCTGGAGCAGGTTTAGTGATTTTCTGAAACACCTGTCACAGGTGTGCAGCACTCTCCCTGAATACAGCCCTCTCCTACAGGTACAGATGAAAAGGGGGAAAATACTATCTGTTCCTCTGGAGTAAAAGATAGAAAACATTTTAAATGCCAAACGTTATCATCTCCTGTCTTTAAAGAAGCACTCGCTGCACAGCTAGATTGTCAGATTAAAGCAGATTTATCGTAGTGACAGAGAATTATAAAATCACTCCAAGGTAAGGCAAGAGAAAGATTAGAGGGGCTGGCCACAAAAAGACTCATCTCTGAATAGACAGACAAAAGGGTATTGATTAGTTTGTTTTTTGTTCACATTGTTTCTCCTTTATCAGGTGGAATCAAAGCAAGCATAAACTCCCATTGACATACATTATCAGACCGTCCGAGGCTGAGAGCTTTTGTATCTCCCACAGAAATGACCAATAATAGATCAGAGAGCATCACTTCAGCCTGAGCACCTGACCCTCTCCGCCTGCGTTTGTGTGTGCCTCTGGGAGAATACCTCCATCGCTTTGGATCGGTCTGATTATATTTCAGCACTGAATGAGGGGGCTATTTCTCTCATCCCCAAACCCGCCAAAAAAGATGGTGAGAGGAGGAATCACCCTTCATACTGACGCTGAGGGGAAGTTGTTGGAGTGCCTGCCTGGCATGGTCTTTTTCGCTCAAGGCAGCTAAATACTGGAAACACTGCAGCTAAACGTTCCAGTGTCAGTCAGAATGGAGATGAAAGCCAAGTGATGCAGCATTGTAGTGCGCACAGTCGTCTTTTATGTTCTCTGAGCAGAGAGGGTTAGGGTCAGAGAGGGCGTGTGTGTCAGAGGAAGTGCGTCTGAATGAAACTCTGCAGAAGAAGTGCGTCTGAGTGAAACACCACAGAAGAAGTGCGTCTGAGTGAAACAGAGAAGAAGTGCAGATTGGTCTGAAGTGAAACACTCTGCAGAAGAAGTGCGTCAGATTGGAACACAACAGAGGAAGTGCGTCAGATTGGAACACAACAGAGGAAGTGCAGATTGGAACACTGAGATGGAACACTACAGAAGACGTGCGTCTGAGTGAAACACCACAGAAGAAGTGCGTCTGAGTGAAACACTACAGAAGAAGTGCGTCTGGACTCAGCAGGCCTGGGAAGGAGGGTCGGATCTGCTGCTGATTTCCACGCCAGCTTCTCCCCTTCATTTTAATTCACTTGGGCTCATGGGACATGTCAGTGATCTGACAGTTCAGATTAACTTGATAAGCTCATGAATGACACCTGAGGACTTTCCTGTCCATAGATATACACTTTAACCATGGTCTTATCTTTGAGTGTAACTGAGCTAGGCTAACTGAATCAGTTCAACTGAGCCAGGCTAACTGAATGACTAACTGAACAAAGCTTGCTGAATCAGTGCAACTGAGCCAGGCTAACTGAATCAGACTAACTGAACAAAGCTAACTGAATCAGGCTAACTTAGCCAGGCTAACTGAATCAGACTAACTGAACAAAGCTAACTTAATCAGGCTAATTCAGTCAGGCTAACTGAATCAGTGCAACTGAGCCTGGTTAAATGAATCAGACTAACTGAACAAAGCTAACTGAATCAGTTCAACTGAGCCAGGTTAAATGAATCAGACTAACTGAACAAAGCTAACTGAATCAGTTCAACTGAGCCAGGTTAAATGAATCAGACTAACTGAACAAAGCTAGCTGAATCAGTGCAACTGAGCCAGGCTAACTGAATCAGTGCAACTGAGCCAGGCTAACTGAATCAGACTAACTGAACAAAGCTAACTTAATCAGTGCAACTGAGCCAGGCTAACTGAATCAGACTAACTGAACAAAGCTAACTTAATCAGTGCAATTTAGCCAGGCTAACTGAATCAGACTAACTGAACAAAGCTAACTTAATCAGGCTAATTAAGGCTAACTGAATCAGACTAACTGACAAATTTAGCCAGGCTAACTGAAATAGACTAACTGTACAAAGCTAACTTAATCAGGCTAACTTAGTCAGACTAACTGAATCAGCTAACTAACTGAGTCTGGCTGACTGAGCCAGAGTAACTGCACTAAGTGTCTTACCTGTTGAGATGAGGTGTATGTAAGTAATATAAACCTCCAGTAATTCTGCTGCCTTTAGAGTTTAGCCTTTACGTAAAGCTGAGTATTATTTTCCTTAATTGTCTTTGTATTTGCATCTTTAAGATGATGCTAAACTCTTTTGCACTCATTTCACTCACTGTATCTGTTTTGGGATGGCTCCCTTCATTAGTGAATGGATTGATTAATAGACTAATTAACAGATGGTTGCTGACACGTGCATGTTCTAATTACCTCATTTACAGATCTGTAAATGCCCTTTAAAGCCCCCCTGAGCTGAAAGGAACCTGGTCGACTCCTGCTTAGCTCAGCAGAAAGCATGCATTTGCAAAACACGAATAGTCGTGCTCTCCCTGCTGGACCCACATGCTTCCTGAGGTCTCCATGATGAAAACCTTTGGGATTATCGCTGATTGTTTGCTTTGAACGAGCATTCCTAATTTTTTATCGTAAGTGTGACCGTGTGTCAGAACTGTATGACACTAAATAATTCAATTTAAAGATACATCAAACCAACCAAGAAAGAAATTTTATAATTATCTGTTAAAACACAACCAGAAGATTATAGAAACATTTCTTTGGCTCACTTTCTAATGAATGCCATAGAATGAATTAGGCTGAACGCAGAATGAGGAGGACTTCATTAAGAATCGCATACAGCTTTCGGATATTGTTTGCAGTTCCGTATAATTCTGGCCATCCACATCCTGAACTTGAAAGCAGAATGCGGCTTGTGACCAGGATGTTGGTGCCTTTATTTGCATTGTTTTGTATTTATTTAAAATGAAAGTAAATATTGCAGAGAGCACAGTGAAACGTTCAGACTTCCATCAGCACCACCTCCTTCAAATCTCCAGATATAGAGAGCAGTTTCAGCTGCATTCCTTTGGGAGCCGCTCGCTAAAGGAAATGGTAATTGCTGACAAAATGTTTGATGCTGATACAATGAGAGAGAGACATGAAAAACTAACGCATTCCCTGGCTGCTGCGGATCACAGAACACCTCTCCCTCCTCCCCTGAGAAAACAGGAATGAGGAGAACAGCGAGAACAAAATCAAACAGAGTCTCCCAGAGCAGAAAGGCAGGGCACAGCAACCAAAACACAAACCGAGCTTTTTAAAATATGTCTGAAGTGTGCACAGTAAGGCTTTGGGCTGAAAATTATAAGCGTTTGCACATTTTGAGAGCAATAACTTTGATCCACAGTGAAGGGAGGCAGAGTTATTGTTTCCCCTGAGTGTGTAAGACCTTCAGGGGACTGAAACAGTGAACCCCATGTGGACCCACACCACATGAGTGAGTGGAAAGCCTGTCCAGACCCAGAGTCTGAACACAGAGGGCTGATAGGAACAGTGTGCTTTAAAACAGCTGAGTCTGAACACAGAGGGCTGATAGGAACAGTGTGTGCTTTAAAACATAGCATGAGAAGTTTCAGAATTTTCTATTGTAATTGAGGCAAGCAAACAAGTCGTTTGGAATGTGTTATTGTAAAAATGGAGTAGTGAGCCACAGCCACTGATGGCATGGCAGGGACTTGAGTTTCACACAGAGCTCACATCTACATCCTGAGCAAGGATCTTTACTGCATGAGCCACCCAGAGCCCCTGAATGCAGAATTTTAATCTGATTAATGCACATATTAACAAAAAAATAGTACTTACAGCACTAACAGAGGGAATAACTCCCTATTTTCAATGCAAAGGCAATGAATTTGTGATGAGTCATGCTGCAAACAGCCATTGGATCTGATGCATATGAGCTGTATAAGGTCTGAATTCACATTGGGACCCTCCTACCTCCACCCCATGCCCCTATGGGCCTGGAGATGGTCAAGTACAGAACTCTCTGCCTCTCTGTCTGCTTTTATTGTGTTGTTGCTGATGATGTCTCCTAGCAACTGCGCTGGCAGCCATTTCAGTGTTTTCCTGCCTGATAGAAAGTTAAGACTCACTTTCCTCCCCAGCCAGTGGAGAAAAAGCTCATTTCATCCCTGCGATTGCATCTTTTGTTCATAAATTGTGTGCGTGTGATCATGTACCTTATTCTTCTTCTGCTCTTCTCCGTTGTAATGCTTTCACATATGAGAACGCAAAAGACAGGCAATATCAACAATGGGCTGTGAAATGAGCTCGTCCTAATGATAAAATAATCTCTTTCTAATTAAGGCGATGAACGTTCCCTTCAGCAACACACACAACTGTGTTCATTAAAGCTTACATCATTGTCTTTCTGATATGCGGCTTGAGCAGAACATGGCCTTACATATGTATACTGTGTAAGGGAGTGTGTGTGTGTATGTGTGTGTATGTGTATGTGTATGTGTGTGTGTTGAGTGTGTGTGGGTGTGTGTGAGTGAGTGTGTATGTGTGTGTGTGTCTGTGTACTTAAAATGAGCTGGCATTGTGGAGCTATTTGAGGCCTCAGTTCTTCTGAAACCATGTTTTGCCCTGTTTGAGTGTGTGTGTGTGTGTGTGTGTGTGTGTGTGTGTGTGTGTGTGTGTGTGTGTGTGTGTGTGTGTGTGTGTGTGTTTTAGTGTGTGTGTGTGTGTGTGTGTGAGTGTATTTGTGTGTGTGTACATGCGCATGTGTGTGTGTGTGTGTGTCTGTGTGGTGTGTGTGTGTGTGTGTGTGTGTGTGTGTGTGTGTGTGTGTGTGTGTGTGTGTGTGTGTGAGTGTGTGTGTGTGTGTGTGTGTGTGTGTGTGTGTGTGTGTGTGTGTGTGTGTGTGTGTGTGTGTGTGTGTGTAGGCTCACCTGTGAGTAATGGACCTACCAGATACTCAAGCGTATCTGTCTGCTAATGCCAGTGCTTCATCTAATTGTTAATAACACTGAGACCTTCTTATCCATGGAGATAAAGCTAATGGCTGGTGTGAAGGGTCCAATTTTCCTTTAAAGATTAGGCTGCAGTATCTGCAGGCCCGGCTGCTGAGGATAACAGTTGCCCTACAGCACGATCCGAGGGGCAAACAGCTACCCTGCAGCGCGATGTGAGAGCTCCTCATACAATTACCCCAGAGGCCCAGTCAGGGACACAGACACCTGTGCGTGGGTACCTGCACTTTACACCTGTGCATGGGTACCTGCACTTTACACCTGTGCATGGGTACCTGCACTTTACACCTGTGCATGGGTACCTGCACTTTACACCTGTGCGTGGGTACCTGCACTTTACACCTGTGCGTGGGTACCTGCACTTTACACCTGTGCGTGGGTACCTGCACTTTACACCTGTGTGCTTTATAGCCCTGTTATAGCCTATCACAGTCTGTTAGAGCAGTGCCATACACAGAACACAGAAACCCTCAGCACGCCTGTTTGTGGCAGCTGCAATGCGATTGGTTGCTGTTGGTGGTGGGCAGGACCTGATGTCTTTTCTCTCGGTCGTGTTTTTCAGTGCTTGTTCGTGTTCGTTCTGATTAAACTCTCATAAACCCTTAAACACATAATGAGCAGGGGACTCACACGTCAGAGCCATGAATAATTCCCCCCGTTAGAGGCCTGCAGCGCTGCAGCTGTGTTAATCGATCTGCGTTTCTTCGGGAGGAGCAGCAGCACAGAGCCGAGCACAGTGCAGATGCACGGAGCCGTGGCTTTCATTTAACATGTGACATCAGCAGGCTGTGAAACAGGGAGGCCTGACTGCATCGGCTGCGCTGTCAGAGCTGCATGCTATGAGGTCATACACATTAGCATACCTGTATGTAGAATACAGTGTGTTCAGTAGCGTAGCCCCCAGTACACACATCAGCATCCATGGAGAACACAGCTGTGTTTGTATTTTGCACATGGCGCACACCTCAGCACTCAGCAGGATGAATCAGTGAATACTCATATTTCACTCACAGCAGTAAATGTGTTCCACTCTAACCTGTGTCCAAAGGTATCACACTTTACGATGTTTGACAATCTGACATTTTTGTCAGTATACACTCAAGATATTGGTATACATTTACCTTAAAATGTTGAACATATTTATATTCATTTATCTTACAAAGCTCAACCCTCCCGAGCTGTACTGCAGCTCCTGGCATAGCTGAGTTCCAGTCGCTAAAGAGAGGGTCGGCAGTCTAAATTTCTAAATTTATTCAGTCCATTACATGGAAACTGTATAACTGAGTGCCTGTAAATAAATAAATGTGTATCTCTTTACAGTAAGCTTTTAAATAAATAATCCGCAGCTGATGGAAGTATGTTCTGTAAAGTAATGTAGCAGTAAATATTTGATTATGATTTAATAATTCCTCAGAAGTTAAATCAGTGTGTCAATGTCTTTGGTTCAGCAAACTGTGTGGCATGGCATTTAATGGATCCATTTTAATGGATATTAAAAACGCACTGATGCGGCGGGACGTCGTCTTTGCTCGGCTCCGTGTGAAGCTGAGTGATCAGGTTCAGGTGACAGTTCGCTTTTACTGATCTTTAATTACGACTCGAAGACGGACGAGATTTGAGCTTTGAAGAGTTCTGAGGGGGAAAAAACGGCTGAATTTCAATGGCGGAGAGTCGTGGTGACAACCCAGAGAAAAGCTGAAAGCTGTTTTTGTGATAAGAAGCAGAGAGAGTTGTGCTTTATCTGACTGTTGTAAAGATGATACTCGCACTCCGCTGAATACGAGTATCTGCAGCTTTCCATTACATTCGGGGGTGGCTGAGGAGGGGAGGCGGAGTGCTCTCAGAATTAATAAATAGATACTTAAATTAATTATCGTTTATTTTAAGTCACTGAAAAAGTAGTGCGGTGTTTCCAGTCTCAATTTGCGACAGAGTAATCAGCATTTTGTGCGCATTTAGCTCACGATGAGTTTGCGTGCAGAGCGGACATTTCAATCCCATTTTTACAGTAATACGTGTCCTCAGAGCACTTTTTCAGAGTGACACTTCAAACACTCTACATGGGCTTAATGTGCCAGTATCCCACGTGACTCTGTGCAGGGAGTTAATCCCTCTGTGAGTCTCTTTGTTTATGTGTAGGATTGCGTCTGTTCCTGTCTGTGTGTGTGTGTTCAAGTGAGTGAGTTTATGTGTGTCTGAATAAGTAAGTTTTGTGTGTGTGTGTGTGTTTGTTCCCATAATGAAATGCCAGAGATTGTATTACCCAGAGTGCACTCTGATTCCTGCACTCTGCAGGTGTTGTTTCTGATGGGCTCAATTCAAAGTGCACTCAAGCACACTGAGTTCCCAGCAGGCTGTGCCAGCCTCTCTGCCCGTTTCTGCTTCATCTCATAACCGTTGCGCACTGCTGGAGCCCAGGGGTTACTGCCTGTACAATCCTCTGCAAAAACACTTTATCTGCGAGACATGAAAATTAAAGTTGTGATTATGGCGCAGTCTTTATTTTAGTTTAAGCCTTTCCATCTGGGGGCTTTCATGCTATCTGTGGTAGCGTCTCATTTTAAAAACCCATTCTTAAAGTGTCTATAAACTGGAGCAATTTCAGGAGATAAGTTTTGAGGAGATAAAACAGCGGCTGATTTGGCAGTGAAATGTGTCAGTGTCAGACGGAGGTCCAAGCAGCCCCAGGTGAAGCCACACTGATCCTGTCTGAGATGGCTGCACAGAAGTGGACGCCATTTGAAGGCGATCTCAGTGCTGTTATATAAACACGCTGCCTCTCAGTGTTACAGTCCCAATTACCCTGGCACGAACGGACAGCCCCGAAAAGCAGAGTGCCAAGGTCTGGCCTGCCCTCGCCGCGCCCCCCTGCCAGCCGGCGCCATGGATGTGAGAGAGAGCAGGATGCTGATCGTGACAAGGTCACCCCGCAGTCCCCCATTAAAGACGCCCCCCAGCCTGATCCACGTTATCAAGCCTGACAATATGTTTATTAATGTCTCCCTCCGACGGCCAAACCCACCCACCCTCCGCCGGTACAGGCCCGTTCCAGGATCCTGCTGTGACGGCCACTTCAGACTGCCTACAGGAGCCTGCTATTGGTCAGAAACAAGCTCCTCACCATTGGTTTATTTGCAAAGAACATTCTCAAAGTACAGTGTCACGCCAGAGTGGAAACAGCAGTTTTCAGGCTCATGATTATGATGTCATAGCCATGACCCTAATAAGTGAGTCTGATCTCTACTACTCTTCTTCATCGTCTTCCTCTGCTTTGCCTTTGATTGGGTCAGGCAAACACTGTGTGATGAACGTTGCTGTATGAATAGTTTTACACAAATACATTGTCATTATGCGTATTGCACAGCAGTGTGAGGGCAGTGAAATGGCAGTGCTGGGGAGATATCCGCTGTATATACCAGAGAGAACAGGATTAGAGCCAGAGGTGTCCTCTCTCGCTCCAGCTCCATCCGTACCAGCCGGTCCTGGCACTGCAGTGTGAGGCTGTGCACTCCCAGATTGGGCCCATAATTCATCCTGTCTCCCCTCTGTGTTTCTTCAGAGTTAATTGCATTTATCTGTTTGATTATGGGTAATTGCTGCCATTATGCACACACTCTCGCTTTCTGTAGCCAGCACTGCTGCTCCTGACCTGGGGCCTGGCTCAGACACTAACCCCACTGCCCTCAGACACTAACCCCACCTCCAGCATCAAACACTAACCCCACTGCCCTCAGACACTAACCCCACCTCCAGCATCAAACACTAACCCCACTGCCCTCAGACACTAACCCCACCTCCAGCATCAAACACTAACCCCACTGCCCTCAGACACTAACCTCACCTCCTTGTGTAGGCTGGAGGTGGGAAATGCCCCTCAGCACTGATTTGAGACCAGTAAAGTCTACCCAAACCAAATTTGAGCCATTTGGAAGAAACTGACTTCAGATCAGCACATGGGAGCAACTTTCACCAACAGGAGTTTGCTTGCTGGTTGATTAACTGGTATTAGGCTGCTTTAATCAGACACATCAGGCGACCCTCAGTTCCTCTAGTCAATGGCTGGCCTTGCTCTGATTCTCTACAGTGTTCCTATAGTCAAAGGCTGGCCTTGCTCTGATTCTCTACAATGTTCCTATAGTCAAAGGCTGGCCTTGCTCTGATTCTCTACAATGTTCCTGTAGTCAAAGGCTGGCCTTGCTCTGATTCTCTACAGTGTTCCTGTAGTCAAAGGCTGGCCTTGCTCTGATTCTTTACAGTGTTCCTGTAGTCAAAGGCTGGCCTTGCTCTGATTCTCTACAGTGTTCCTGTAGTCAAAGGCTGGCCTTGCTCTGATTCTCTACAGTGTTCCTGTAGTCAAAGGCTGGCCTTGCTCTGATTCTCTACAGTGTTCCTGTAGTCAAAGGCTGGCCTTGCTCTGATTCTCTACAGTGTTCCTGTAGTCAAAGGCTGGCCTTGCTCTGATTCTCTACAGTGTTCCTGTAGTCAAAGGCTGGCCTTGCTCTGATTCTCCATAGTGTGCGCTTGGACCACACCTGCTGTGTGAAGCCACTGAGACTGCGGTACATGCTTTTATTCACAAATTATTTTATTATTTATATTCATTTTAAGGCTTGCAAGTTTAAGAATCAGATAAATTGTCATTTTCAAGGCAAACTTTGAATATATAATTAATATTCAAAATGTATGACACACTCTCACTCTTCAGCCTTGGATTTTTCTTAAAAAACATTGACTGTAAAATGTTTTGGTTCACGTGAGAAGTAACTGAAGGTTTTCCACTCACCCCACGGCGTCCGGCCACTCAGAGGCTAATCGCTGCCGCAGTGAACTGTCCTTGTGTGTTTGTGGCGTGTGGGTGAGTCTGGCCTACCGCATCCCAGGGAGACTTTATGAATTATTGTGCCGCTGCAAGCTGATAACCTTGGGAGCATATTGGGATGACTAATGCTGTTTGACAACGCTGCCTGACGTGGCTCGGAGAGTGCAGGGGTGAGAACGCTGTGTTCTCCGAGAATGCCAGCAGTCTCCTTCCCTACTGTTCAGGAGCACACTCTCATGGCCTTGTATTAGTGCTCTAATGTCCGCCTGTGGATGGAGAACGCTAAAGCTACACTGATCTAATAGAAAGTCAGTGACAGGTCTGAGTAGAAGTAGAGAACGGCAGGTGAGTCATGTGTGTGACGTGTGCACACAAACAGCGGTAAGCTGCGTGTGAAACACGGCGTCGCGTGTTAATGACATCTCCTGCCCCCCCAGCAGGGCACACAAACAATGGCGCTTTTTCTGCACATTAAAGATCATACAGAATGCGCTGAAGCACAGAAACGCTCCCCTTTATTCCGGAACCATAATCTAAAGCGATTCCATGGACCATGTGTTCCAATTAAATGAGCATAAGGGATACATCAAGGGCCACAGATCTGACGCCATATTTTCTTCATCTTTGTGTCTCTTTGTAAATGAATAATTTCAGTCTTTTTCCGCCTCACTAACAGAGCGAGGCGCAAAGGCGCAGCATGTATATTTCATGGGGGTTCCTCTTGTTTACTGTGCGTGCCTGCCCTAATGGTGCACACCAATTATGGCCAATCTAGATTAAACCAAGACCTATTTCAGAATGGGTGAAGTTTACAAGTGTAAATGCAGCCATTTACAAAGGCTGTGCAGGAGGAGGCTGTCGGGTGAGGAGCTCACCTGTGGGCTGCTCCCAGCACGAGCAGGTGCGAAGAGGAGCGTGAGGAGGAGAAGGGCTGGAAGAGCTGGACAAGGGGCTGCGCCTCTGCCGTGCTGCTCGGTGAATGCTGACAGCCCTGGCTACGGTATAATGAAGCCCTGAGGGGAGACAGTGTTTGTTTTTTGCAGTTTTTTGTGTTCTGTGTTCCTTTATCTGACTGTGAGTCGTTTTCAAGCTCCACAGCGGAGGTTGCATCGTTACTCCAGGTTTCCAGACAGATTGTCCTCAGTAAAAATGGCAGAGAACATCATCCAAAGCTGTGTTCTCCCTACCACCCCAGAATGAGAGAGGCTTTTGGATTTTTTTCATCTTAAGGGTGTCATTAAAACCTTCAACAAGAAATGTTTTCAGGACAAAATGGCTTCTTTGTAACATGACTTTGCATAGGAACAGATTCAGATGGTGATGTTCTGGTGACAGTGGAGGTTTGTGTCCATGTAGCAAAGTGAGTTTATCTGGAGCCAGATACCTTCTAAACATGAAGGTTATTAAAACCCACCAATAACAAAAGGTAGACATCAATCCCCATGGCCTTTAGCATTCATTAAATTAATTATACACACTCCTCAGAGCTGCATAATTTGTGTTTCCGTGATTCTCTCTCTCTGTCCCTCCTTTTCTTTCGTTCTCTCTTTTCCCCTCTTCACTCTCCTCTTTGTCTTTTATATCCTTCTTCCCCCTCTCTACATGTCTGTCTGTAGCATGCTCTCTAGATGAAAAGACAATCCAGTCTCTGGCCCTCAGCTTCCCCCCAGTCTCTGGCTCTATGCTTCCCCTCCAGTCTCTGGCCCTCAGCTTCCCCCCCAGTCTCTGGCTCTATGCTTCCCCCTCCAGTCTCTGGCCCTCAGCTCCCCCAGTCTCTGGCTCTATGCTTCCCTCTCCAGTCTCTGGCCCTCAGCTCCCCCCCCCAGTCTCTGGCTCTATGCTTCCCCCTCCAGTCTCTGGCCCTCAGCTTCGCCCCCCTATATTTGGCCCTCAGCTTCCCCCTCCAGTCTCTGGCCTCAGTCTCTGGCCCTCCCCCTATATTCGGCCCTCAGCTTCCCTCTCCAGTCTCTGGCCTCAGCTTCCCCCTCCAGTCTCTGGCCCTCAGCTTGGCCCGGTATATTGGGCCCTTAGCTTCCCCCTCCAGTCTCTGGCCCTCAGCTTCCCCCTCCTATATTTGGCCCTCAGCTTCCCCCTCCAGTCTCTGGCCCTCAGCTTGGCCCGGTATATTGGGCCCTTAGCTTCCCCCTCCAGTCTCTGGCCCTCAGCTTCCCCCTCCTATATTCGGCCCTCAGCTTCCCCCTCCAGTCTCTGGCCCTCAGCTTCCTCCCCTCCTGTATTCGGCCCTCAGCTTCCTCCCCTCCCTCTCCGCCGCTGTGGTTGGGCGCTGCCCCAGTGTATATCGGACCCTCTGACTCAGCCTGCCATGTGTCACACTGTGAGTCTGAAAATGATGCAGTCCAAGAAATGACAATGATCAGGAAATTACATTGATTCACCTTTGAAATTGCCAGTGACAGCACAGGAGTGTGAGAGAGTATATCTGAGAGATAAAGCATACAGAGAGTGCTGGCATCGGCACACACACACACACACACACACACACACACACACTGTGTTCTCTGAGGACAGCCTCAGCTCAGCCAGGCTTGGTAGAGCAGGTGAATACTGCTCTGTTTGCGGAAGACCTTGTAATTGCAGTAATTGGATGCACAAATCTTTCATATATCTCCTTCCAAGAATTCAGAGCCCCTCGACGCCTGAAATATGGACACCTTCTAAGAAGAAACTATCCAGAAAGTTCTCAAACTGAGAAAGTTTGAATAGTTTGCTGCTGAAAGTGTTTTTTCTTCTGTGGGCAAAATGAGCGACCTAAGTGAGTGCATATAGAGTACGCTCTGAAAGCGATATGAAGCAGCTCCGCAGCCCGCCTCCCAGCTCTGCAGCTGGATCACAATGAGGCCGAGACGCTGAACAAACATCCAGCTAAATTAGGGACTGAAAGCCCTGCATTCAGACATGGAAGATGTAGGTACAGCAGAACCTGAAGAATAGGGCCACATAAGGAATGGAGTTTCTTTCTGAACTCTTTGTGACTTTGAAAGTGATGTGAAAATACACCAATTTGAAGAATTTAAATACATTTTTGGACTGGAATTCTATACTTGAATCACAGTCGACTTCATTTTTTGAAAAAGCAGCATTTTGTAATAACAAAATATTCAAGCCACAGTAACCCAGGATCTCATTACAATATTCTTTAATATTTTCCTGTGACTGTATTTCAAATGGCACATCACCTGTTGGCAGCCTGCAATTATGGAAATACACTTTTCTTATTTTTATGTTTATGCAGTAAAGGAGGAAGTTGTCTGTTTTAGATCTTATGCAGGATCCTGAGGTGGATATGTGAGAGTCCTGCCTGGAGCCAGGAGCTTACTCACGATCCTGTCCTGGACCTTTAAACATTTAAACATACTTTAGGATGCTGGGATTGTTTCACCAGCATAAGAACAGTCAGTCATGAAAATAATAATAACAAATTTAAAAACCAGTGTTAATAACAGTCTCTCATGTTTTGTTCTTGCCGCTGTATTTGTGCTGTTTCAGTTTTCATCTACTTTACAGTCACAGCCTATTACACTATTCTTATCAGAATCCAATTTCTACAGCATTTTTGTGCCCTGAAGCAGTTCAGAAACTTCTCAACATATTTTGTGGGCTTTAGTTCCAGGGAGAAGCTCTCTAATAATTTATAACACAGTTCAGGGTTTCTTGCAGGAGCTGAAAACTAGTCATTAACTAGCGTGACATTGTTTGCCTATTAAAACGTATTCATGCCAGCCTGTTTAATAAATCAAACTATTGCAGTAAGCACTCCATCATCACTCTGCTCTGAGCCCAGCCTCACTGCGTCATCACTCTGCACTGAGCGCAGCCTCACTGCGTCATCACTCTGCTCTGAGCGTAGCCTCACTGCGTCATCACTCTGTTCTGAGCACAGCTCACTGTGTCATCACTCTGCTCTGAGCGCAGCCTCACTGCGTCATCACTCTGCTCTGAGCGCAGCCTCACTGCGTCATCACTCTGTTCTGAGCACGGCTCACTGCGTCATCACTCTGCTCTGAGCGCAGCCTCACTGCGTCATCACTCTGCTCTGAGCGCAGCCTCACTGCCTCATCACTCTGCTCTGAGCGCAGTCTCACTGCATCATCACTCTGTTCTGAGCGTAGCCTCACTGCGTCATCACTCTGTTCTGAGCACAGCTCACTGCGTCATCACTCTGCTCTGAGCGCAGCCTCACTGCGTCATCACTCTGTTCTGAGCACAGCTCACTGCGTCATCACTCTGCTCTGAGCGCAGTCTCACTGCGTCATCACTCTGTTCTGAGCGCAGTCTCACTGCGTCATCACTCTGCTCTGAGCGCAGCCTCACTGCGTCATCACTCTGTTCTGAGCACAGCTCACTGCGTCATCACTCTGTTCTGAGCACGGCTCACTGCGTCATCACTCTGCTCTGAGCGCAGCCTCACTGCCATTTTTCCACCCATAATGCCTGTGGTTTCTCTTTATCAGGCTAGGGCATGCTGCAGTATATGGCTCCTGTCCTTGGACATATCCTAGGTGTACTGCCATAATACTGTCCTATAACAGCCCTGCTCTAATACTGTCCTATAACAGCTACATAGCCCTGCAACTTTAGGAGAGACATCAACGTCAGTGGAGAGATGTGCGAGAATGCCGCTGTGGGAAAAGCACAATGGAACGGCATGATGAACATCATCACCTCAGGTGCAAATTGTCATATCAAGGCAAGAGAGGCGTCACGGAGCAGGAAGTGAGAGATCAGGCTTAAAGCTGACGAGCAGTCAGAGCAGCACCGATGTGTGTGTGCGAGCAGGGATGAGGAGGAACAGCCGAGAACATGAGCAGCTTTGGAGAGGAGGAGTACCAGTCTTTGTGTGTTAATTATTCTAATTAACAAGGTGAAATATTTAATTTAATCAACTCATTTTAATTCATGTCTTATATACTAATTTTAATATAATTACATCATGTTAATTAAGCTTTAATTTAATGACATAACCTTTTTTGAAAGAAATCCACATTTTGCAGGTTTGTTGTGAATGTGTCCCTGAGTCAGCTGACGCGTCTGTAGTCGTGCTCGGCCCTCATCACACGGAGGCATACGCTTATTTATTTAGAGCTCTCCAGCTACGTTGTGGCTTTCATTCATGCATAGTTTAGTTCTGTACAAATGAATGCTTGTTTGTGCTGCAGACAGTTGAGTTTCCTTCCACAGGGTGAGACCATGTGTTTGTGGTACAGCTGTGAGCTTTGCAGCTGGGAAGTTGGTTTTGAAGAATATTTAAGGTTCAAATCAAATTGATTTTTGTATGGTTCATTTCACAAACAATTTTTCCTAATATGCTTTAGAGCCGCAGCCTGTGGCCGGCAGACCCTGGTCTAAACTCCCTCAGAAGCAGAGGCCAGGTCCCAGCAGTGGTCTGTGTGTGGAGCAGATCCCGTAGGAAGGATGTGCGGATGGATGGGCTGCGAGCCACAGCTTCAGCACTTACTCATTAAACGGAATTAGCGGTGAAGCTGCGGAATGGTGTTTTGTAATCCAGAATTCCCATACTATCACATTGATTTCAAAATAAGCGTTTCTAATAAAATAATTATGAAATTTCAAGTTCCAAACCATGAAACAAATTCGCTGCTGTGTGGCTCTGTTCCCAGCTTAACTACAGCAACTGTTTCCGTGGCAACATCAGCAGAGAGGATCGCGCCGTGAACACGGAGCCCTCCACTGCTTGCGGCGCATAGAGGAGCTGCTCCTGGCCCTAATGTAACGTCTGTCCTTCCTCTGTCACAAACCATACCCTGAGTTAAGTAGTCCATTCAGCTAACCCTAACCCTAACCCTGTATAAACCTGGCACTATCTCTCTGAACTGCACTGCTTTCACCAGGCTTACAGCAGAGAGGTATAAACCTGGCACTATCACTCTGAACTGCACTGCTTTGAACACCAGGCTTACAGCAGAGAGGTATAAACCTGGCACTATCGCTCTGAACTGCACTGCTTTCACCAGGCTTACAGCAGAGAGGTATAAACCTGGCACTATCACTCTGAACTGCACTGCTTTCACCAGGCTTACAGCAGAGAGGTATAAACCCGGCACTATCGCTCTGAACTGCACTGCTTTCACCAGGCTTACAGCAGAGAGGTATGAACCTGGCACTATCGCTCTGAACTGCACTTTTCTCTCCAGGCTTACAGCAGAGAGGTATAAACCTGGCACTATCGCTCTGAACTGCACTGCTTTCACCAGGCTTACAGCAGAGAGGTATAAACCTGGCACTATCGCTCTGAACTGCACTGCTTTCACCAGGCTCACAGCAGAGAGGTATAAACCTGGCACTATCGCTCTGAACTGCACTGCTTTCACCAGGCTTACAGCAGAGAGGTATAAACCTGGCACTATCGCTCTGAACTGCACTGCTTTCACCAGGCTCACAGCAGAGAAGTATAAACCTGGCACTATCACTCTGAACTGCACTGCTTTCATCAGGCTTATAGCAGAAAAATATGAGAGTAAGACTAACATGCAAAGGATACTGACATGCAGAGTCAAACAGGGGTTATTTTCATGGGTAGAGCCAGGGTTGTTTCTGTCTTTAGGAGGGGATTTGAGGTTACGAGCACCTGCAGAAATTCAGCAGAAACAGAGGCAGTCATTGGTGACTCTTAGGAGCTGCAGGCTGGCTGCTGACGAAGTGACAACGTCATGGAGATGGCGGTGTGACCCTGAGACTCTCCTGACCACAGGGGACATGCATGATCTGCTGGCCGCCAGGGCCCAGCGACGACTGTCACGTCCCATTACTGTCTGCGCAGCTCCTATTACTGTCTGTGCAGCTCCCATTACTGTCTGCGCAGCTCCTATTACTATCTGCGCAGTTCCTGTTACTGTCTGTGCAGTTCCTGTTACTTTCTGCGCAGATCCTATTACTGTCTGCGCAGTTCCTGTTACTTTCTGCGCAGCTCCTATTGCTGTCTGCACAGCTCCTGTTACTGTCCTCGCCGCTCCTATTACTATCTGCGCAGTTCCTGTTATTGGCTGTGCAGCTTCCTATTACTACATTTACTACTGTCTGCACAGCTGACATTACTGTCTGCGCAGCTCCGATTACTTGTCTCTGCACCATACCCCACATTAGACACTGGAAGGCTTACCGAGACTGTTGTGCTGGCAGATGTAGATATTAAAGAAATATAATATGCAGGAGAACATGCAGACAGACTGAGGAACTTGCCTGTTGCAGGCCTGATCTGTGACTGGCTGCCGTTTTGTCTCTGTAACTGCTCTCATTTTGATAAATGCTTTTGCTGTTGTACTTTTACTGTCATACTGATATTTCACTGCTGAAAAATCATACAATTTGTGCTTTGAATTATGTAAAATGATGAACAATTTAAAAAAAATATTAACATGTATCATTACAAACAGCACAACAACCACAATCTGTGTACTGAAGGAGCCTCCATCCGCTACATGATTGGTGTCATGTTGGGAGCTGAGCTCAGTCAGAGGCCCTGCACTCTGGTCTCATAAACACCACGCAGGTCATCTCCTCTGTACCTTTATGACAGGTAGGGCACTTCCTCTGAGGCACAGGATGTGAGGTCAGAGATTTCAAAATGGCTGATAATGTTTGGTGTGGTGGAGAAGCTTTATTTTCTCAAGCCCCAGTGTTTCTGCTTGGATGGATTGTAATTGAATTTTTACCCTCAAACATCTTTAACTGGCCTGATGTGATCTTCATCACCTGAGTTTCCACTTTGAGGACTTCACATGGGTGAGTTGTTTGGTTTCTGTTCTATTTGTGGATTGTGTAGTTTTGCGCATTAACATGGGTACGCTGATTTAGGCTCCTGAGGTTGTGCTATAAGGCATTTCAGCTCTCTTTGCTTTTGGACTTTACAAGTGCTTTATTTATTACCAATTTTGAATACACTTAATATGCCTCATTTTGGCTTCTAGCTGTTGTGTGTGTTGTTTTGTGGCTATTTAAGTGAGTGAATTGTTACTGTATTGCTCTGTGGTATTGTTTTTCATGGCTTAATCCAAGGTGTGTGATGCTGAAGTGTAAATCTGTGAGAGCACATGGTTTACACACTGGGTTTACGCTCTTTAAAGAGTGGTTGGAGAGGGGACCCTGTAACTTTGGGAGGAATGGGTTTAACAGCCTTAATTCGCACAGAGTCATGTGGTTTCTACTGCACTCTAAACTGCAGTCACATGAGATATGTGCTGCTTGTATGTGCACACCACAGCTCTCATCTAGCAGCGCATTGAAGATGGATTAAACAAAACACCTGGAATTCTCAAAAATCTTGGCAAAAAAAAACAGTCATCTATTACTATGATTCTCAGATGTATTGTTGATACATTTTACAGGTATGTTTCATGCTTGCTTCATGCTTCTTTATTGTAGTTTTAAAACAGCCATTAGCCTAATCAGCTTGCACCACTCTCTGGCTGAAGCTGTTTTGTTACATGTTGGGAGAGGGAAGTTAAGTGGCCTCCTGGGACAGCCAGGTCACTGTCTGAGGTGAGCATGGTGCGGCGGTATTGGGCTAGCCTGCCCTTTATACCCAACCATGAAAATAGAAGACATTTGTATTACGTTTTTAAATATGAAAATATATTATTTTGACTACCAGTAATCTTTAATATCATTTGCGATCTGCCCGTCTCCAGTTTTGGCATGGCTCTCTCCGTCAGTGGGAGGTGACATGCGTTGAGAGTCATTATCCTTCCCGGCTGTCACTCATCAGTCCTTATGGAGAGGTATATAATTGCTTTTCAAATCCCCCCAGTCCCTGGCCAATGTCACAGTGTGTAGGATTTATAATCTTTATCTGGGAAGTTCTTTTTCTTCCTGTCTATTGTGGTATAGTCATGGCCTCTTCTCCTCATATACTTCCTCTGCTGACAGTAATAGCCTTGACATAAAAAGCAAAACACTGCTCTCTAAACACACACACACACACGCGCAGTCACATGGACAGTCCTATTGTCACACACAGTCACATGGACAGTCCTATTGTCAGGCTTTGTTAGCTCTTTTTTGTTTGTCAACCTGCTTTGAATGCTAGAGGGCTAACTCATTGTTTTTGTTTTTTTAAGTGGTCCTCCTCCATTGTCCCAAAGTTATTATTTACAGTTTTACTGTTCCATCTTCTTAAAGCTCACATAGCAGGGATTATGAATCATCAGCCACTTAATGAAAGTATGAAGAAGAAGAATAATCCTCCTTAATTAAATGGGAACACTAAATCTCTCTCCTCTCTGCACTCCTGTCTCTTTTGTTCATATCCATGGTTACTATATTTGATATTGGTTACCATGTCGACCCCAGACATGGCAGCTGGGCCAGCATGTTTAATTTTCTGCCGTGAGAGATGAGAGATGAGGTGAGGGTGCCGTGATAGATACGGCGTACTGAGAGATGAGGTGAGGGTGCCGTGATAGATACGGCGCACTGAGAGATGAGGTGAGGGTGCCGTGATAGATACGGCGCACTGAGAGATGAGGTGAGGGTGCCGTGATAGATACGGCGCACTGAGAGATGAGGTGAGGGTGCCGTGATAGATACGGCGCACTGAGAGATGAGGTGAGGGTGCCGTGATAGTTCCACCTGTGAGGGCTTTCAGTTATGGGACTTTTGCTTCATTGGAAAATATTTGCAGATGCTGGCACCTGGATTGGTTTGATACCGCACACACAGGGCGGAGCTAAACCGGGCACAGCATCACCCTGGGAGGGGGAGTTCTGTCCACAGAACTCAGGGACACACGTCTCATGGTGCAAGCATGACTTACCCAGGTACTTAATATATACAGAGACTGCGCAGCTCAGCTGGGGGCCTGCAGAGCTCAGTGTTTTTTTTTTTTTTTTTTTTTTTGTGGGGGTGTTTTAGGAGGGTTTGTGTGTTAGTTATAACGGGGCACAAACAGATTTAAATAAACAGTGTTTCTGACCTCTGACCTCCCCAGACTCTGTAGGGAGACTTATCACATGACCCTGCAGGGGGAGGTATCACATGACTCTGCCCTCAGGGTTTCTTTTCCATTCCTCATGTGGCTGTGTCCATACTGTGCCATGTGCATCTTTTTGGAAGTATAAATGTTGGTCAAGTACAACATTATTGGCTTTATAACATGACAGGTTTAGTATTATATTTTACATTCTACATACCTCATTGAACCGCAAAATTTGACTTTAATGTCAGTTCTATGTGAATGGTTTATGTTGGCATTTTCATCGAAAATACTAAATTTTGAATAAAAAGAAGCCTTTTCCATAAAATACTGCCATGTACCAGACATGTCAAAGTTCTCGTGTGTGGCTACATCGGTCTGGATGGAGGCACATGTCATAAACACCACACCTAAAACATAGTTATTTTGTTAAACCCGTTTATTATCTCTAGTTTGACAGAGGAAAGGCTCCGGAGCCTGACTGCAGTGTGCAGCTTTTCCACAGGGTCACAGCGGCACAACCACTTAACTTCTCGCCGGGGAGTGTGATATTGCACCGTAGGGATGCTGCCTTTGTATTTGGAACAAGATACCGTTTACATTTTAGATCAGCGCTGTCCTCGCATTATCCACGGGGATTCATTGTCATCGCGTCTGAATTGGCCAAACAAAAATCTAATTTGTAAAACGTCACGGTCACACTTAAATGGTCCATTAGCACTGTTTGAACAGTGAGGATTGCGCTCGTGCCCATTATTGGAATTTATTACTTGGCAAACAGACAGTGGGCAGTGACTAATGTCCAGCTTTGAAGTGTAGATTTATTTAGAAACCGTATTTTTATTTTTATAAAATGTACCTCTTACAGGTGTTAATCTATCGGTTTAAACGAATTGTCAGGCGCTAGGTTGTTGTCATAAAATTATTAAAATAGATCCACTATTTTAAAATAACGTATATCCAAATTAAAATGAAGAAAAAAATGCCTCTTATGTTGTTTCAGATATCAAGGACTTGAAACCCATATGCACACCAATCTGTAGCTGCTGTTCGTGTTATTTTCCATTAATAAAATACCACAGCGTTAGGAATTTTTGTTTAATTTTATTTTATTAGCCAACATGATATAACCCTACGTACACATACGGCATGTCGCCTGGCAGCGCGTTAAGAAAGAAGCACTTACCGTGAATGCTCTAACGGAAGCTACAGGCGGTCACTGCACCAGATCAAGTCAGGCACGGCATGTTAAACACAGAAAACACCACTTCTGCTAAAGTCTGTAGCCGTGTCTGTATTCTATGCGAACATACATAACGCTGCTATTTTACAAGAATTAGCAATACTGCTCCTATATATTATGTCATACTCCAGAATACATTATTATTATTATTCAAAATGTCAAAATGATTAACTTCCAACGACAAAATCAAAGCGATACAAACTATACAATTCTGAAAAACTGTGTGTGTGCGTGTGTGTGTGTGTGAGAGAGAGAGAGAGAGAGAGAGAGAGAGAGAGAGAGAGAGAGAGAGAGAGAGAGCGAGAGCGAGAGAGCGAGAGAGTGATGAATTAAAACTTAAACAATTTTGTATAAAGTTTCACAAACAGTTTCACTGTTGACACGGCTAAGAAACTGACAGGAAGAGCATAAGGCAGTAGCAGGAGATGTTTCCTCACCAGTCAACCTGTGTGAGAGATGTGAGAGACATTTGGCATCGGTCAGAAAATCTGATGTTCCCTATGCAGTCAACAGCAACAGACACACGCGTGGGGCGGACTTCCGCTCTTATGGCTGTTCTGCGCACTGCTGTACATAATACTGTGTTCGTATTGACACCAGTCATTTGGCAAAGGTGCCGGTCACTGTCTGCAGTTTCAGGGATGTGGTTCCCTTTTTCTCGAGAAAGAGTTCACAATGTCACCGAATACAGGATAATACAGAACATTAAGATACCAAAGGACTGGGAAAAAATGTAAAATTTTAAAACTCCCATCTCACATATTCTCGAGCTTACTAACTTTCAAAATGTCCATTATTCCTCTGTATGGCTTCAGACACAGTGAAATGGGTTACTGAAAAAATACAGAAAATAAAGCGAACTGGTGAATCCAGGCGATAGACCAGTGTGCGCTTCGGAGCAGAATAACGCGAAGGCGCGTCCCCCGGGCACGTGAGCGCCTACGGAGCGCACTGAGGAGAGCGCGAGGGCAGCCCGACCTGCTTTCAAATGCGGTGGGCCCTCTCCTGACCGGCGAGATGCCAGTTTCTTCTCAAATAAAGTCTCTGTTTTCAGTGGTTGTCATCTGTGATTTTTTAGAACCCCAAAAGGCATGTCCAGCTTCAGACAAACTCTCTGTCCTTGGATTTAACAGATGTTCTTAAAACTTGGTCTCTGTCGTCCATTTTGAGACGAGCGTTACCCCGAATTTGAAAGGATCACGCTGCTTTACTCCCGTTGTTGGTTTAAGGCATCACTTTGCGTTCGTGCTTTAAAAAGGCATCAAACAAAACTGCTGTTGACTCATATGGTGACCGATAAAATACACTTCATGAGAACATTTCTGTTTCTTTTCAAACTTTCATCAGAACCATTGTAAACTTGTTAAAGAGAAGCCTGTCATTTCTTTTCTGAAGATGCTTGGGGGATGGTATACTATCAGTCCTACAGATATCAAACAAAATGTGTTAGTAATGACGTATTTAATTTTTTAATGAATGGTAATTTTGTAATCTTTGTATTTACAACATATCAGTCAGATGCGGGAGCTCATCCGAGTGCACGGCCAGCTGTATTATCTTGCCTGACAGCCTTTTCAATGTCACTGCCAGGGCTGTCAGTTTAGATAGGGCTCACTGACAAGCTTAGCTTTGTTAATTATTCATGAAATCGTTCATAAAGTATACCGTTTTTCTAAAAAGTCAGTCATCTTCAATTTATGAAAAATAGGACAAGTGAAAATAGGAGCATTTGCAGCTGCCAGTTTTGCTAACAAAGTGAGATCAAAGGAAATACTGACTGAAGCATAGGGAAAGACCTGGGTACCTTTTTATGTGATTAGTCTTTGCGGTGGATAAAATGTCTGGGAGTTTAAAGTTTGAAATGTAACGCTTGGGAGTCTCTCAACCGTGCTGTGTACACCTGAGAGAGGAGTCACGTGTGTTGCATGTGGGAGCCATTTTCTTATTCTCTGCGGACACTGCAACTCTGAGAAGCAGAGTGATGGCCTGGTTTCATTTTACGCTATGCACAAATGTGCATACATATTCTCCATATCAGATCGCTATTACCCATACAGGAAATTACATTGGAATAAGCCTTTTATCGAAGTTTGCAATTTGTTTGTGGTGAATTGGTCCTTCTGTTCAGTTGACCATTTCTGGAAAATGTTGGCAGTGTGAAGACCCCTAGTTTAGTGCAAGCAGTAATTCATATTGTCGCACCATGCCATGGGGATTCTCATGCCTGTGATAAAGGGTTAAATCACACAATTAGGTAATCATGTACTCCACTGCCACTTCACTGGCCAATGAGACAGCGGTCTGTTTTTATCATATAGTCATGTGACGTGTTTGGAGTTGGCGATAAATGTTCCTTATGGTATGGTGCGAGAATATGGAGCCGCACAGCTACGAAAAATGGCTAATAATAATAATAATAAGCTAATATCTGAAAAATGCTGAACATACTGCTGAAATGTTGAAAGTGTGAGGCACGCTTCACTATGCAAACTGTACAAGCGCAAATGGTACGAACTCTCTCCCTAATAAAGTATAAAATATACGGTACTTATTCAACAGCATCTATAACCTGTGGGTTAGACCCAGTGGGTTAGACTGAACAATCATTACTTGGCACAAAGCATTTCTCCAATATCCCCAGGAACATACATATTTACAACATTTGTGTTTTTCTTCAAAACTAAACAATAATATGAATCATGAGGGTGAAGTATGACTGTATTATAGTCAGGTAGCTTATCATGACTGTCATCAGAAAATAATGTTAAAAATGACAACCAAACAATCCTCCAGAAGAGTACCAGTAGAAAATTGATACGACTGTTTTCAGAATTGATGTTATACTGTACATTCAAAATGAATGCTGTGAATTATTTACAGCAAAATTTTATGGAAAGATTAAAACATTTACTTTGGCACTTTTTTGGCCACTTTCACCAGTGTAGCATTACAGTTAGTGAATGTTGGCCTGATAGGACCCCACCTGGACAGGTGACAGGTGAGTGACCTTGTGTCAGGTGCGCTCCAGCACCCAGTCAGCTCACAGCAGTGCTGTGTAAAACCTCTGTGGGTTGGCCGTTCAGCGTGGGACATGTGACAGGGGCGTGGCATGTGACCTATGAGCAGTGTTTGTAGGTGATTGGCTCTGTGAGGGTTCAGTGTCTGGGCGTATGAGGTGGGAAGTGGCAGAATCGCCTAGTGTGAAGAGCGAATAGCTGCCTGTCCTCGTGCAGTGCGGTTTGGGGGTGAGACTATGAGTGAATGATACCGTTATGCAGTGTTCATGAGTGTGGTTATGAGTAATGGATGTTTTATGCTAGGGGGAGGGGTTATGAGTGAGTGATGGTTTATGCTAGGGGGTGGGGTTATGAGTAATGGATGGTTTATGCTAGGGGGTGGGGTTATGAGTAATGGATGGTTTATGCTAGGGGGTGGGGTTATGAGTAATGGATGGTTTATGCTAGGGGGAGGGGTTATGAGTAATGGATGTTTTATGCTAGGGGGAGGGGTTATGAGTAATGGATGGTTTATGCTAGGGGGAGGGTTATGAGTAATGGATGGTTTATGCTAGGGGGAGGGGTTATGAGTAATGGATGTTTTATGCTAGGGGGTGTGGTTATGAGTAATGGATGTTTTATGCTAGGGGGAGGGGTTATGAGTAATGGATGGTTTATGCTAGGGGGTGGGGTTATGAGTAATGGATGGTTTATGCTAGGGGGAGGGGTTATGAGTAATGGATGTTTTATGCTAGGGGGAGGGGTTATGAGTAATGGATGGTTTATGCTAGGGGGAGGGGGGGGTTATGAGTAATGGATGTTTTATGCTAGGGGGTGTGGTTATGAGTAATGGATGTTTTATGCTAGGGGGAGGGGTTATGAGTAATGGATGTTTTATGCTAGGGGGAGGGGTTATGAGTAATGGATGTTTATGCTAGGGGGTGGGGTTATGAGTAATGGATGGTTTATGCTAGGGGGTGGGGTTATGAGTAATGGATGGTTTATGCTAGGGGGAGGGGTTATGAGTAATGGATGATATTTGAGAGTTTGATGACTGAGGGCGGGGTCATAAGTGTTATGAGTAGGAGTTATGATGGCAGTGGGGTGACTGATGTCGTCCAGCACTTTGATGTGGTGTGTCATTGTGTGTTACTGTGGTGACATTGACAATCACTGAGCCCATTGGATCTGCTGGAAATGGACCAGGGCCCCAGCTCTCCCCTCACCAGCCCAGATATTCCCTTTGATTTGCCATTACACTCACCACCCCATTTCACCCACCCTGCCTCGCTTCAAAACAAAATTACATTTTGTTGATGGTTGTGATTTTATATATGCTTTTACATTCTTCAAAGAGTAATGCGTCACACGTGAAGTGTCTGCTACATGCAAGTGAGCTTTCATCCTGAAGATGTGAAAGTGTGGACATGGGCCAGGGCTGAGTGCTATCACTGTGCCGTTACGCTCTGTCTGAAGGCTTAGAAGTTAATGGTGTCTACACAGTCGCACCATGCTGTATCTTGAGTGCTTCTTTCCGTTTCATCTCACAAACGGATCGCACAAATCTCCAGGAGTCAGATAAAAGGTCCACAGACTTAAAAACACACTCGCACAGACACACTTGCACTCACACACACACACAAAAGTGTCTGGCTTGGAGCTGCACATCGGACGATGGCAGAATCAGAGGGGATCATGGGATTGATGCGTATGTACAGTGTGCTTTGTCTGTCTCAGTGTTTTTTTTTTAGATTAAACTTGTCAGCCAAGCATCTCCCATAATAGTGGCGGTGATGTCGTGCAGTCCTCCAGCCTCCGTTGTCAGGACGATGGTTGTCGACGGTAACATAAGGTGATGCCGCAGGGCTTCTCTGCCCGGGTCTCTGGCAGGCTGGATCTGAGTCATCCTTCATGCGCAGCTCAGCTCCTCCAGCGCCGGAGAGCTGGACCTTCAGTTCCCCTCTCTCTCTGCACTGCATCTACACTGTATGATGCACTGCAGTGTTTTTACCTAAGAAAGAAAGAAAAGACTCTCCACGTATCTTTGTGCAAGTGGGGTGGCACCAGTGACCTTGGGCTGTCGTAGGGTGCTGTGTCATCAGAGCCCCCCCTCCACCTCCAGCCTTCTCCACTGCTGATACTCCCTGGTGGGGGGGAGGGGGGGTGAAAACACCCAGTCTGTTTGATCTCTTCAAATGCCAGGACACTAAACCCCTCCGCCCACCCCTCCATGTTGCTGAAGCTCCTCACGTGTTTGTGAGGCATGCTGTGAAGTATGTACCCCTGGAGCAAAGGAGCTGATCGCCCCACGGTCTGCACGCGCTCAGACGCCGTGCTCGCTTCACAGGGACGTAGCGTTTAGCAACGCAGCACGGCGAAGCACAGGGCGGGTGTGCGCACTGTCAGATCCGCTCAGCAAGGAGCAGCCGCCCCCCGCCGCTCTCTGTCAGGCCGCCTCAGACCTCGTTTGGCTTTCCTCCTCGTTCTTGACGTGCGCGAGTTACAGTTTTAAACTGTTAACGATGATACAAAGATCAGAGCTGGCAGAGTGCTTGAGAGAGCCGTCGTCCTTGTCCTCCTGACAAGCTCATTCTAACTGACACATTGTTGCTGGGGCCATCCTCTATTTAAATCGCTCTCTACAGCACCTGTCTGATTCGTTTGAACCCTGTTCACCTTTAAAAAAAAAAAAAAAAAAGAGAGACTGCTATATATTCAACTCAATGCTGCCAAGTCTTTAAAAATGTTAAAAAAGATGCAGGTGTAAAAATGTAGGTTTTACTCTTGGATCATGTGGTCCCCCAGGGTAATCCTCCACCGGTCCCACTTCTACAGAGAGCGAGAGCTAGAGCAGCAGCACTAATGACACTAGAGGAACACAGTGTGCATGGCGGAAGGATGGAATCTTCCCTTCTAAAGCATAACCTGCTAAAGCAAATCTTTAGCTCATACTGCAAGCATGCGCCGCTAAGGCCAGCCTGTCCTGGTGGGATCAGGGAAGGAAGTCTCTGCACACTGAGTCTGTCAAACCGTGGAGCGGGAGGAGTTAAGCTGTGTGGAGCAGGGTTAATGTTCATCTGTTCTGCAGTGTCTGAGCCAGCTGACTGCCGTCCACTCCCTGGGGATGGGGCAGGATGTGGGGGGTGGGGGTGGGGGATGGGGGTGTACAGACGGATGGGTGGGGCAGGGGGGCTGGGACTCAGAACTCTGTGGTGGAGATCTGGGTCACCTCAGACTGCAGCTCCTGCTGGACCCTCCTGGAGCGGGAGCCTGGGGGGACCCGGTCCATGTCTAGTCATACCGGCTTCTTGCCACCCTCGGAGGGGGCGCAGACGGAGACGGGCTCGCGGGTGGTGTTGCGGGCCCTGGAGAAGCTGTTCTGCTCCATGCGCGAGCGGAAGGGCAGGCAGAAGTCCCTGAAGCAGCGCTTGAAGTTTTCGTCCAGGAAGGCGTAGAGCACGGGGTTCAAGCTGCTGTTGGTGTAGCCCAGCGCGATGCACAGGTGCCAGCTGGCGATCACCAGCGGGTTCTTCTGGTCGATCTCCACCAGCGTCTTGACGATGATGAAGATGTGGATGGGTGTCCAGCAGATGATGAAGGCGGCCACCACCACCAGGACCATGCGGGTGATGCGCCGCAGGTTCTTGTCCTTCTCCTTGGAGCCGGACAGCAGCCGGACGCTCTTGAGCCGCAGGATCATCAGGCCATAGCAGATGGTGATTACCAGGACTGGGACCACGAACGCGAAGATGAACACGCAGATCTTAGTGACGGTGTCCCAGTACCAGTCGGGATCCGGGAACTTCAGCGTACAGATGGTCTTACCTGGAAAAACAGAAGCATGTGGAGGATGTAATAAAGCTGATTACTGTTCAGAGCTGGGAGGTACTTCCTCACACAGTGTGCTGCCTGCAAGCTTTAACCTGCATTTCATTACATTACCGTCATTTGGCAGACACTCTTATCCAGAGCAATGTGGAAGAACATCAGTGCGTTCACCTGATTACTATGAGCAATGGTGCCTGATCTGGCTAACAGAATTTGCACACCAGTGAGCATTAATATCCTTAAATATTATTACATATTTTACATATAAGCCTTCGTTTCACACAACACAGTCCACTCAGCTGAGTCATCTGGGTATATTTTGTCCTTATAGTAAACTTGCAGAAAAATACATTTGTATTACTTTCACCAGCATAGGTTTGGGAGGGATTTTGGTGAATGGCTACTTTTCCAGAATAAAGATTTTCAGGTAGTGAATGGTATTGGAAGTGTAGTAAAACATTTAAGCAACCCATAATATATATGTGATGGTTAAAGGTTTATGCTGTTACTAAGAGATTTCAGACTTGATTCCCAGGTAGGGCACCTTGAGTGAGGTCCTTCACCTGAGTAGCTCCAGCAAACATCCAGCTGTATAAATCTGTAGGGTATGAAAATGCAAACTGTATTTGCCTCTAAGGGTTCATAAATGCCTGAAATGAGACTAATGAGAAGGGCACTCTGTCAGCTGTCCTGGCCGGTCAGAGAGGCGCGGTCCATCCTCACCTTTGTCGGTCACCCTGGTGATGGCCATCACCATGATGGGCACGCCGATGGCGGAGGATAGAATCCAGATGCAGACGTTGATGATCTTGGCCTTGATGGGCGTGCGGAAGTCCAGCGCTCTCACGGGATGGCACACGGCGATGTAGCGGTCCACACTCATCATGGTGAGGGTGAAGATACTGGTGAACATGTTGTAGTAGTCGATGGCGATCACCACCTTGCAGATGAGCTCCCCGAACGGCCAGGTGTTCATCAGGTACTTGGCGCTCTGGAACGGCAGTGTACTGGTCGCCAGGGCATCAGCCAGTGCCAGGTTAAAGATGTAGATGTTGGTGGCCGTCTTCATCTTGGTGTACCTGTTCAGAGGGAGAGTCCTCTCAAACGCACGTTCAACGTACCACACACAGTCACACCAACTACACTTATTCCTGGGAAGGAATGTCTATCTGTATGAGGGTTGTGCTAAAAGCCCACATGATTCAGTCTGAGATTTCTAAGCTGCATCTCACATCCTGTGGATTGGAAATGGTTCTGCACAATGATCCGGAAACTTACACGTCCATGAAGAAAAGAGTGACTGCACTGTGAAAGTCCATTTTCTATCCTCCTACGTACCTTTCCCATGTTCCGTGACTTATGTTCTTGCCTTTATTACAGATGTGAAGGTTAGGGGTTAGGGGGGTTAGGGGTTAGGGATAGGGGTTAGGGGATAGAGGCTAGGGTTTAGGGGATAGGGGTTAGGGTTAGGGATAGGGGTTAGGGGATAGAGGTTAGGGGTTGGGGGTTAGGGGATAGGGGTTAGGGGATAGGGGATAGGGGTTAGGGATAGGGGTTAGGTGATAGAGGATAGGGGATAGGAGTTAGGGTTAGGGTTAGGCTATCTTATCTCTAAGGTCACTGAGTGAATGGGGAGGGGGGGCTTACTTCTGTTGCATCACCAAACTCTGCATCCTCTTTGATCATTTCTTCAGATAAAATCCATAAATAGGCTTGGCTGGAGTGAGCAGCTAATGCTGGTACAAATAGCTTTGCACAGTCCCTTTTAAATAAACCAATAAACTAAGCTACACTTCAAAAACACCAGGGGAACCTGCAGATGTGAATCTCTGCTGTTCATGTAAAGAGGCTTATGACAGTCTCACATGATGAAATCTTTTCATGTTGAACCAGTTAGTGGAATATTACAGAATTGCATTTCTCCATGGCAACCTATACTACGCATGTTTTTGTGTTAATGCAGCGGACGCAGAGACTGAAAACCCAGCAGGAAATCATGAGCAGCTAAACCCTGTTGTGTTCACAGCAAACTCTACATGACCGGGGAGGGACTAACTCCCAGTGACACTGGCGGCCATGTTAGTCAAAAATGATGCAGGGCTTTGGTGCAGACACAGAGGTAGCAATTAATGTGGCTGGCTGGACATGACCTGCCTGAGGTACCCCACATTTAAGCCCAGTAATGACTGTCCAGTGGGCTGAAGAGGGTCTGAACATTCCTGACTGTTCAGCCAGTGCAGACAGTAATTGGATCGGGATTTTATCCAGGGGATGGAAAGGTTTTTCTTTCTTTTTCCAACATGCTCCCTGCTGCTTCAGGGTAGATTGGTCGGCCATTTGAGTAGCCCTTATTACCGGTCTGTCTCAGTCGAGGGCTCTTTCGCCTGTCCGCTCTGAGACGTTTTTCTATGGTGTTTTGCACGTTGACCAGCCATTTAATGACTGGAATCTTTCCAGAAATCTGTTCTCATTGACAGGCGGTTCTGCTTAAAAGACTGATGCCAGCACACTGTGACATAGTTTGACCCTAAAGGAAGAGGAGTGGCTCAGACTGGAGATTGAGCTGGTGAAGTACGGCTCTTATGAAATGTGTCAGATCAGCCGTGATGTATTTAACCCCTCTGGCCTCCGGGCCGTGCCCTTCAGCTGCCCTTGGGCTGTCTCAGCTGCGAGACATTCTGATGCATCGCCTCAGGGCAGGCGCAGGCTACGCCGCGTTCTCTTTAAATGATTTGCGCAAACCTGCCCTTGGTATGGAATCGATCATCTTTTCCCCATAACATTTACTTTTAAGTAACTGTTTACTTTTTTATGCAATTTTTTCTTCACTGTTTTAACTATTGATGTCATAGTTAATTTCTTATCTCTCCTCACTTCTGAAGAATAAACATGAAAAACCATCAATATTTTAATGTGGTCATGCAATGTTTTTTTTTTTTCTGCTATAATTGCATTTTTGTGTGAAACACATTTTGATTATAATATCTCAGTGATATATTTTCTCTAAGAACATCAAAACGCTGCGCAAACTAGCTGAGAGTGGAAAGGAACGCTACTACTAGACAAACCCCAGTGCTCAGTGTTGAGACTGTAACTGGCTATGAGGTCATTCTGTCCGTGAATGAATAATGAATAAAAACAACGTTGAACCAGTAGGTCTTTTTATTCTCTTCTATGAGACAGTCGGGGTTACATTAAGATATCATGGAACATGACGAATGAAATTAAATGAATTTCACTAATGAGGTTGTCCCGCAGAGATAGTTCAATCAGTTGCAGCACGAAATTAATTTCATATCTGAAATGAGCGTCATTAATCAAAAGCGCAGCGATGTTCGTGCGAGGCAAATCTTTTGATGTGAAATTTAGTTTCTCAAATATATGTAAGCGGCTGCCTTTCAATATAAACACATTTACAAAAAGGTATCCTTGACACATAATACCTCGGCGCTGATTTAAATAGCGTATCTCTCTGCTGCTCTCGGTTTCGTATCCTTCTTGTTTTTTTGACAGCTGAATTGGATTTCTGTCAGATCGGTGAAAGTGACACGCGACGTTCCTTTGGACTCGTCCGTCTTTTGGCAGCAGAAAGGAGACAAATTTGAGTATTGGGACGCACCCTACGTCTTTCGGTTCTCCCAAGTACACAAAGAGAACTTCCGGTGAATTCTATGCGTACTTGCTTGGATGCATACTTGAGTTTGGGACGCACTTGATCAGGTGACCGTTAGCTTCTTTAGTTGATATTTGTACTAACAAGTACGCAAGTGAGCAACTTGGGACACAGCCACAGACTTGAGGCAGTGAAATTGCCCAGAATGCATCATTTCAACCTCTGACCTCCCATTTAAGAAAAGTTTGAGCTGGCATTTGCTGCTACTGCAGGGATTGGCGAAGGCTATATAAAGATGGACAGAGCTCATTTTGAAAGATTACATTGCTGAACTGAACTGAAATGTTGAATAAACCAATAAATATCATTGATTTAGTGCTGATATGTAAATACTTTAGAATGGATTTCCAGCTAATAATATATCTAGTGTGATCATTTTTAGGTGTATTACTTCATTGTTAACCTTAGCTAGCTTGCAGCTATTATGTAGAAGCCAGCAAACGAGCTAACAGGCAGTGTAGGAGTGAGCAGAAGCCTATTTTAAAATACTTTTAGCTTGGATTTTAACCCTGTTTAATGTGTCTGCAAAACCGTTTTGTTGCAATTTCCATAATTATCCCACCATTTGGAATTTACCATCTCATGCTGTTTGCCATAAGCCTTCCTTTGCTTTTATTTGAAAGGGTCCAATGAGGAAAAAGAACAGCTGATGCAATTATAGAATGAGGCTGTGTTCACGGGCAGGAGAATACCTCAGCAATTATAGAATGAGGCTGTGTTCAAGGGCAGGAGAATACCTCAGCAATTATAGAATGAGGCTGTGTTCACGGGCAGGAGAATACCTCAGCAATTATAGAATGAGGCTGTGTTCACAGGCAGGAGAACACCTCAGCAATTATAGAATGAGGCTGTGTTCACGGGCAGGAGAATACCTCAGCAATTATAGAATGAGGCTGTGTTCACGGGCAGGAGAATACCTCAGCAATTATAGAATGAGGCTGTGTTCACAGGCAGGAGAACACCTCAGCAATTATAGAATGAGGCTGTGTTCACGGGCAGGAGAATACCTCAGCAATTATAGAATGAGGCTGTGTTCACGGGCAGGAGAATACCTCAGCAATTATAGAATGAGGCTGTGTTCACGGGCAGGAGAATACCTCAGCAATTATAGAATGAGGCTGTGTTCACAGGCAGGAGAATACCTCAGCTATTATAGAATGAGGCTGTGTTCACGGGCAGGAGAATACCTCAGCAATTATAGAATGAGGCTGTGTTCACGGGCAGGAGAATACCTCAGCAATTATAGAATGAGGCTGTGTTCACGGGCAGGAGAATACCTCAGCAATTATAGAATGAGGCTGTGTTCACAGGCAGGAGAATACCTCAGCTATTATAGAATGAGGCTGTGTTCACAGGCAGGAGAATACCTCAGCAATTATAGAATGAGGCTGTGTTCACAGGCAGGAGAATACCTCAGCAATTATAGAATGAGGCTGTGTTCACGGGCAGGAGAATACCTCAGCAATTATAGAATGAGGCTGTGTTCACGGGCAGGAGAATACCTCAGCAATTATAGAATGAGGCTGTGTTCACGGGCAGGAGAATACCTCAGCAATTATAGAATGAGGCTGTGTTCACGGGCAGGAGAATACCTCAGCAATTATAGAATGAGGCTGTGTTCACGGGCAGGAGAATACCTCAGCAATTATAGAATGAGGCTGTGTTCACGGGCAGGAGAATACCTCAGCAATTATAGAATGAGGCTGTGTTCACGGGCAGGAGAATACCTCAGCAATTATAGAATGAGGCTGTGTTCACGGGCAGGAGAATACCTCAGCAATTATAGAATGAGGCTGTGTTCACAGGCAGGAGAATACCTCAGCAATTATAGAATGAGGCTGTGTTCATGGGCAGGAGAATACCTCAGCAATTATAGAATGAGGCTGTGTTCACGGGCAGGAGAATACCTCAGCAATTACAGAATGAGGCTGTGTTCACAGGCAGGAGAATACCTCAGCAATTATAGAATGAGGCTGTGTTCACGGGCAGGAGAATACCTCAGCAATTATAGAATGAGGCTGTGTTCACAGGCAGGAGAACACCTCAGCAATTATAGAATGAGGCTGTGTTCACAGGCAGGAGAATACCTCAGCAATTATAGAATGAGGCTGTGTTCACAGGCAGGAGAACACCTCAGCAATTATAGAATGAGGCTGTGTTCACAGGCAGGAGAATACCTCAGCAATTATAGAATGAGGCTGTGTTCACAGGCAGGAGAATACCTCAGCAATTATAGAATGAGGCTGTGTTCACGGGCAGGAGAATTCCTCAGCAATTATAGAATGAGGCTGTGTTCACGGGCAGGAGAATACCTCAGCAATTATAGAATGAGGCTGTGTTCACGGGCAGGAGAATACCTCAGACTGGCATGGGAGTGAGTGCTGTTCATAGGGACAGCTGTTTAAACCAGCAAAGTAACGTTAATTATTTTAGCCAAATTAATATTGCAGCTTCACTGATAATCATGCTTAATAAATGTGATGATACAAAATAAACACAGAGAAAAACAACACTGCTGCAATGTACTGAGTCCATCGCGTTTCTGGGGGTGACTACAGAGTTCTGGTGGTTTTAATTAATCCATTAAATTATGCAATAATAAATCCATTTATTATTATTATAGCAATAATAAATCCATTGTGTGTGTATTGCAGAATGAACTGCAATACGCACACAACACGCAATGACAACAGGTGTCTGCGTCTCCATGGTTTCCTCACTGGTTGTATTCCGATACTCAAATTTGTCTCCTCCTTTCCTCCGTGCCCTGGAAACTGATCTGTGTCTCCTCCTTTCCTCCACTGTGAAGTTTGCGAGTGGAAGTGCCCGAGGATCATTTTATGGATTGGGCTGCAGCCTAGAAAGCGTTAGTTTTATCATGTATGCAGTGAGTTTTGCTCTTTGAAAGTGTTAGTTTTATCATGTATGCAGTGAGTTTTGCTCTTTGAAAGCGTTAGTTTTATCATGTATGCAGTGAGTTTTGCTCTTTGAAAGCGTTAGTTTTATCATGTGTGCAGTGAGTTTTGCTCTTTGAAAGCGTTAGTTTTATCATGTGTGCAGTCAGTTTTGCTCTTTGAAAGTGTTAGTTTTATCATGTGTGCAGTGAGTTTTGCTCTTTGAAAGCGTTAGTTTTATCATGTGTGCAGTCAGTTTTGCTCTTTGAAAGTGTTAGTTTTATCATGTGTGCAGTCAGTTTTGCTCTTTGAAAGCGTTAGTTTTATCATGTGTGCAGTCAGTTTTGCTCTTTGGCTCCTGTCACATTGGGTGGGAAAATGAGATAGCAGGTAAAAGCTCTGATCTTTCTAATCTTTATTTGGCAGATAAAACTACCAACTCTTTCTGTTGTGTCCCTGCAAACTTTTCAGACATGTTTCCCAGTGTGTGCATATCTCCCAGGTTTACCCTCCCGTACTCCTGTTCCAGTTTAAGTTCCCAAACCTGTTTGTCACTGCAGAAGGTGTTTCCTCCCTTCATGCAGAGGGCAGCTTACTCACCCTTTCACTTCCTCTCCTCCAGCCAACTCACTTCCTCTCCAGCCAACTCTCTGTCTCATTTTATTTGAGGAAATACTCAGATATCACTGAATGTTTTAAAAAAGCTGCTCAGCCAGAATAATGCTAATTTCTCTGATATGTACATATATTTTGAAATGGGTCTGTATGCAACGCCATTTTTTAAAGCCCAGATTAGACTGAGCCAAGCCGGCCTTGGCACCAACATGAGAGCCACAGGCAGGTACATTCATTCAGGTGAGCGCAAAGCCACAGGCAAGTTCATCCATCCAGGTCAGTCTGCCTGGACCCTGAGGGACCATATAGAGGGGACCCCACACCCTGAATCTGCCCTGGCTGGGGTCATAACGAGGGGACCCCACACCCTGAATCTGCCCTGGCTGGGGTCATAACGAGGGGACCCCACACCCTGAATCTGCCCTGGCTGGGGTCATAACGAGGGGACCCCACACCCTGAATCTGCCCTGGCTGGGGTCATAACGAGGGGACCCCACACCCTGAATCTGCCCTGGCTGGGGTCATAACGAGGGGACCCCACACCCTGAATCTGCCCTGGCTGGGGTCATAACGAGGGGACCCCACACCCTGAATCTGCCCTGGCTGGGGTCATAACGAGGGGACCCCACACCCTGAATCTGCCCTGGCTGGGGTCATAATGAGGGGACCCCACACCCTGAATCTGCCCTGGCTGGGGTCATAACGAGGGGACCCCACACCCTGAATCTGCCCTGGCTGGGGTCATAACGAGGGGACCCCACACCCTGAATCTGCCCTGGCTGGGGTCATAACGAGGGGACCCCACACCCTGAATCTGCCCTGGCTGGGGTCATAAAGGGGGACCCCACACCCTGAATCTGCCCTGGCTGGGGTCATAACGAGGGGACCCCACACCCTGAATCTGCCCTGGCTGGGGTCATAACGAGGGACCCCACACCCTGAATCTGCCCTGGCTGGGGTCATAACGAGGGGACCCCACACCCTGAATCTGCCCTGGCTGGGGTCAGGGGGACCCACACCCTGAATCTGCCCTGGGACCCCACACCCTGAATCTGCCCTGGCTGGGGTCATAACGAGGGGACCCCACACCCTGAATCTGCCCTGGCTGGGGTCATAATGAGGGGACCCCACACCCTGAATCTGCCCTGGCTGGGGTCATAACGAGGGGACCCCACACCCTGAATCTGCCCTGGCTGGGGTCATAACGAGGGGACCCCACACCCTGAATCTGCCCTCGTTGGTCAAAAGGGTTTCTTAATGTCCTCCTGCAGTCCCACAGAATGGCACCCAGTGACTGCAGCCTGACAGCTGCTAATGAGCGCTAAGGGAGGCGACTGACCTCACTGTCAGGATCCATTAAGTTTTGTGGCTCTCTCAATATCCTGCTGACAGAGCAGAAGCCCCACCTCCCCACCCCCCGACCCTCAAAGCTGTGACGGCGCTCAAATGGCCCACACCACGGTGTCACATGGAGCACTGAAGGGTGTAGAGTTTGGCCTGATGGGGAACGTTCATCCTCACATTTACATGGAGCCATTTCACAGATGCTCTTTTCCACAGCGACTTACAAAGGGCAGACAAACATTCAGGCAAAGAGCACAGTTGTAGGCAAACAGGCAATCCAAACAGTGTTACAGTAGATTGCAGTCATACTACATCATAACATTAAGTTTTATTGTTTGTGAAAGTGGGAGACTGAAAATATCATTTTTATTCTAACATTCAAAAGAACATTTAGAGTCTAGCTGGGCAAATTTGCTCAGTAACTAAGATTATCAATTGTGCTTTTCTGTTTTGGTACCAAAATCGTTACACATTGTCAATTATCTCCTAAAACCCACTTTTCCCCAACACTATATGAGGAAGATGGCCAGATGTGGAATGGAATGAAATTGATTCAGTTCATCCTTATGAATTCAGACAGATTCTTACAGCTTCAGTTTTTGAAACAACACAACAAAGACTACATTTTCTGTTTTGTAGAAACCAAAAACTTAAAAAAAAACTCTAGAAATCTCCCCAGTCTAGAAATGTGAGAAAAATAAATTTCTACTTATTGCCCATTTTTTTTCCTTGCTTTCCAAAGGCACAAAAAAGAAACATGAAGGATTTAGTGATAAAGACGTATTTTTGATGAGTCAAGCGCAATCTAGCTTGGCAAGCAGTAAAGGAGTGAGCAGTCAGGGTTGGCAGTGTTGACAGAGATGAGGGGGTGTTTGTCCAGTGTTGGGGTGACAGTGAGCAGCAAATGAACATAACGACACGCAGAACGGGAGAATTCCCTTGGCACCATTAGCGTTTCAGAAACACAGTCCCTAGTAGCCGACTTCGCCTCGTGGATGCAGTGGCTGTTTGTGTCAATTTATGTCCTGTTCTGAGACCACATTTCCCACATTCCCCCTTTCCCCATCCCATAAGCCTTTTCTTCTGTCAGAGCAACAGCTCAGCAAATCTTCAATCCCCACAAAGTGGTAGACAGCGCAATCTACCTCCCTCTCCTCCAAAAAAAAACAAAAAATTGTACTACATTTCAGTTTTAGTGGGGAGGGTATTGGATCCGTGAATGTAATTTAGCACTGCAGTGATCTGCTCTTTGAACTTCGTTTTCTTTAATTGTGAAAATGTTTGGGAAATTCTTCCATGTGATTCTTGCACATTTGAGAAACACATGCCTGTTCACACTAATTCTTAAGGACACCGTGTGAACCTTGCCAGTAGGGGGTGCTGTTTCTACCAACACAGCATTCTTTTTCCGCTCACTGCTACTGGGCCCCTGCCTGGAAACAGATGGTAGAAGAAGTGGAAATAAATGAGCTCTGCTGGTTTGGACCCCAGCCCATGAGCCTGGAGCCTGGGAGGAAAGAGGCTGCATGGGTGAAATATGAACGCTCGAGCTCAGAGAGCGAGGTTAGCCTCGGTGTCGTGCTCAAAAAGCGAGGTTAGCCTCGCCGTTGTGCTCAAGCTCAGAGAGCAAGCTTAGCCTCGGCATCGTGCTCAGAAAGCAAGGCTAGCATCGGCGTCGTGCTCAGAAAGCGAGGTTAGCCTCGGCATCATGCTCAAGCTCAGAGAGCCAGCAAAGATATTTCTAGCATAGCCTTCAAGCACAGCTAACCAGGGTTGCCTTACCATAGCAGTGAAGCACAGAGAACATTATAGCCTTAGCGCAGTGCTGTAGCACACCTAGCCGTGGTACCTATAGCATAGTTCTCCGTTGTAGAGCTGGATCCCAGTGGTCTTAGCGTAGCTCTCGATGCTGAGGTCTGTATTGGAGACTGTGTGACAGGCAGGAGAAATGGGCCTCCCGGGGGGGGCTGGCACAGGAGGGGGTTTGACAGGAGCTCAATTAAACCGGCCTCTGAATCAACAGCGTGGGATGGCTGCGCTCAGAGCACCAGGCTTACAGAGCAGAAGCAAATAATGAGGGCGTCTCTCTCACGTCTTGACTTTTAATCTGTGTGATTAAAACCGGAGCCTGCCCTACACTGTCAGCAGGTGCTGTGATTGGAGAAGGACTACAACACGATGAGAGAAATTACCCAAAATCCTCTCTGCCTCTTACCCAAAATCCTGTTTAACTTAGGGCCAGGCTATCCAGCTGTGATCCCAGGACCAGCTCTGTGGCCCCTCAGATCAGTTCAAATTAGATTACAGAGAGGTGACCTACCGTAACGAGCATTAAGAGCCTTTATATAGTATATTAGAGCATAGAGTAAGCATGTGAAATATTTTATTCTGTTAATGGAGGTGTTATGTTAGCAGTCTGCCACGTTTGAGTGTGAAGGTGTTGATGTGAGACGAGCTTTTTGGCAGCTGTCAGTCAGTTGATGGTGGGGGGGGGTGTTGATGTATTAATGCAGTGTTCTCTGATTTGAGCTGCAGAGTTGGTTTTTGGCAGTGAAAATGAGGAAGGAAAGGGCAGTTTCATCCATATGCAGTGAGTCCTGGGTGGCTCGGTGCTGCCCTGGGTGGCTCAGTGCTGCAGTGAGCCCTAAGCCGTGTTTTCACCTGCCCTAGGAGTGTAGAGTGGAGGTGTCGCAGGGTGTCACACCCCCTCTCTCACACACTGGGCTGCCATAAGCCCTATCCCAGAGCGTCATCTCCTCCTGATTGGACTATTGATTGATTGATTGATTGATCGTTCATGAAGCCTTTTTGAGTGTGTAGAGGGGTCGAACCGACCAGTGGGATTCAGTGCTGAGAGATTCTGAGTGTGTGCCTGCGCGTGTGTGCTTGTGTGTGTGTGTGTGCTTTCTCCATGAGTGAGCATTTACTTAAGTGCACTTGGTTAGTTCAGCAAAGAGTGAGCGTTGTGTGGGAATTCCTCCTGGCCCATAGATACTGCATTATCACGCTGGCCACGCATGTTAGTATGAGAGCCCCACTGCTGCTGGTAGACTCTGTGTGATGACTGAAATGTATTGATGGCTCGGTAATGGGACCAGCCGGAACGGTCGCGCTCCATAATGACCTATCTCTCTGAGGCAGGGGAAAGGGCAGTGAGAGGGAACATGTGGACCGTGCTGTGTTACTGTATTACAGCGGCTACAGCCCAGCAGCTAATGCTCAGCAGCTACAGCCCAGCAGCTAGTGCTCAGCGGCTACAGCCCAGCAGCTAGTGCTCAGCGGCTACAGCCCAGCAGCTAATGCTCAGCGGCTACAGCCCAGCAGCTAATGCTCAGCGGCAACAGCCCAGCAGCTAATGCTCAGCGGCTAATGCTCAGAGGCTACAGCTCTGTGGCTATGGCTCAGTCACTGAGTGGAAATAAGAGAAAGGGTCATGTAATTTGAAGGACAGAGTGGAGAGAGGGAAGAAGGGAAGGGGGTCAGCTTCAGTTTCCCACAGGCTTCAGTCACAAAGCACCTGAATACCACCAATCGCATCACAGCAGAATAAGATCATGTGACCACATCCAGCCAAGTTACCACCACTTTACTAATTAACAGGGGAAGATTGTTTACACCAGTTTTGTAACCATCTATACAATTATATGAAAGAGCATATGGTAATGGATATGAGAAATGTGTGATTGTTTTATCAATATTTATTATTTTAATAATAATATTTTATGTTGCCTGTTCTCTCTGTGTGATGGTTTTATAGCCTAATTCAGTCCTCACTCCCAAATGTTCATTGCTCACATTGTAGTTAACACTCTGGTCCTGTAGGTGGCAGCACTGTACATAACGCCATAATTATTGTGTTATATAACTACTTCCAAGGCTCTGCTCACATTTTTTATCCTTTTTGCAGGAATATGATATGTATTGATAATAAGGTGGTAATGGATGAAATTATGACTCAGGTTTGTCACATAAAGCCTTGTTGATTTAGTGATTTCAGCAACTCTGCATTTGTTAAAGAGGTTTCTGTAAAAGCCAATTACACAAATGTCAAAAGTTAGATGCGTAGAGAATGCTGTATGCAAGCCATGTCTATTAATGGTTGTTTATTCACATTTTTTATATCACATAGACAGGCAACTTTAACATTATCATGAATTTATACTATGCCATTTTCATTCATTTATGTTATACACAATAGGACTGGAAACTCATAACATAGCATTTATTCAGGGGTTTACAGCACAGAAACACAACAGCACTGATGGACTCATGGTGCATCCAAGCGTAACCGCATGCTCAGGGCTCAGGTGAGCAGCACAGGTGAGCAGCACTGACTGACCCACCTGTACTGTCCTCATTCTAATTAACACAAGGATGAGTAGATGACAGCTTGCTTTTTATAGCAAAGGGCTCTTCTTTTCAGTCTCAAAAGAACAGCTTTTTTCCCATTTTGGGAGCTTTCATTTGTGTAGTGCTCTTTGACCAGTGAAGGAGGTGTGAAAGAGGGTATTACTGAAATACTGCATCACTTTGGTAAGTAACCGCAAACATCATAACGGGGTCACTTGCCAGACATGAACATCATTTTCTTTGAATACATTTTTCCTGGGTGTCCAGTACAGAGCTGTGTCTGTGGCAGTAATAAGAGAATGACTCACATAATTCTAATAACTGACTCAGCATTTCATTAATGTGTGTAATGACAGATCCAGCCTCAGATGTAGAGATGTGTGATTTTTACCCTCTCCCTTTTGCTGCCTCACTCTTTCTCTCCATCTCCCTGCTTCTCCGTCCTTCTCTTTCTCCTTCCCTCTCTAACCCCTTTCTTCTCCTCTTCTCTCTCCTTCTCTCCCCCGTTCTCTCTTACTTTCTCTCCTCCTTCCCTCCTTCTCTTCTCTCTCCCAACCTCTCTTTCCTCTCACTCCCACTCTCCCTCTCTCCCCGTTCTCTTACTTTCTCTCCTCCTTCCCTCCTTCTCTTCTCTCTCCCAACCTCTCTTTCCTCTCACTCCCACTCTCCCTCTCTCCCCGTTCTCTCTTACTTTCTCTCCTCCTTCCCTCCTTCTCTTCTCTCTCCCAACCTCTCTTTCCTCTCACTCCCACTCTCCCTCTCTCCCCCGTTCTCTCTTACTTTCTCTCCTCCCTCTGTTTCTCTCCTGCCCTCCATCTCTCTGGTACACCACTGACCACGCCTGTCTCCTCTGTGTTGCCCCACTCAGGTACCATTGTGATTGGATGGCAGTGTAAAGACCCTCTCATGCGCTCCATTGTGATTGGATGGCAGTGTAAAGACCCTCTCATGTGCTCCTTTGTGATTGGGTGGCCGGTAAAGACCCTTTCATGTGCTCCATTGTGATTGGGTGGCCGGTACGGACTCTTTCATGGGCTCCATTGTGATTGGTTGACCCGTATGGACTCTTTCATGTGCTCCATTGTGATTGGGTGGCCGGTATGGACTCTTTCATGTGCTCCATTGTGATTGGGTGGCCGGTACGGACTCTTTCATGTGCTCCATTGTGATTGGTTGACCCGTATGGACTCTTTCATGTGCTCCATTGTGATTGGGTGGCCGGTACGGACTCTTTCATGTGCTCCATTGTGATTGGTTGACCCGTACGGACTCTTTCATGTGCTCCATTGTGAAGCTGCGGCAGTGAGGAGAGCCCATTATGAGGTCATCACAGAGCGCTTTGTGCTCAGCATCAGAAGAGCTCTCTTTGGTCTTGGAGGACTTTGTCAGCCTGTCTTCTCTTTTTTATGCCCAGTGAAGAGCTGATCTAAAGAGACTCTGAAATTAAGGTCCTACAAACGGCTTCGGCATATTCATTGCCATTGTTATGTAAAATTATGGTAATAGTTTTTTTTTTTGCATGAGACATGAGTGGACACAAACCCTTGTGGCAGAGAGCTGTTGTGTTTTGTTATTGAGGGGTGTGAGGAGTTTGGTGAGGTGTGTGAGGTATTAGGGGTGAGGTGTGAGGTGTGGGGTATGAGGTGTGAGGTGAGGGGTGAGGGGGTGAGGTGTGTAGGGTGAGGTGTGAGGGGTGTGGGGTGAGGGGGTGAGGTGTGAGAGGTGTGGGGGGGGTGTGAGGGGGTGGGGGGTGGGGTGAGGGGGTGGGGTGTGGGGTGAGGTGTGGGGTGAGGGGTGTGGGGTGTGGGGTGTGGGGTGAGGGGGGTGTGGGGTGAGGTGAGGGGTGTGAGGTGTGTGGGGTGTGGGGTGTGAGGTGTGGGGTGAGGGGTGTGAGGTGAGGGGGGGGGTGAGGTGTGGGGTGAGGGGTGTGGGGTGAGAGGTGTGGGGGAGGGGTGTGGGGTGGGGTGAGGGGTGTGAGGGTGGGGTGAGGGGTGTGAGGTGTGGGGTGAGGGGTGTGGGGGTGAGGTGTGGGGGTGGGGGTGAGGGGTGGGGTGTGGGGGGGGGGAGGTGTGGGGTGAGGTGGGGGTGAGGGGTGTGAGGGGGGGTGAGGGGTGTGAGGTGAGGGGTGAGGGGTGTGAGGTGTGGGGTGTGGGGGGGTGTGAGGGGTGGGGTGTGAGGTGTGGGGTGAGGGGTGTGAGGTGAGGGGGTGAGGTGTGGGGTGAGGGGTGTGGGGTGAGGGTGGGGCGAGGGGTGTGAGGTGTGTGAGGTGTGGGGTGAGGGGGTGTGAGGGTGGGGTGAGGGGGGTGTGAGGGTGGGGTGAGGGGGTGTGGGGTGAGGGGTGTGAGGTGAGGGTGGGGTGTGAGGGGGTGGGGGTGAGGTGGGGGTGTGAGGGGTGGGAGGGGTGAGGGGTGTGAGGTGGGGGTGAGGGGTGTGAGGTGTGGGGTGAGGGGTGTGGGGTGTGAGGGTGAGGGGTGAGGTGTGGGTGAGGGGTGGGGTGTGAGGTGAGGTGAGGGGTGTGAGGTGTGGGGTGTGGGGTGGGGTGGGGGGGGTGAGGGGGAGGTGTGAGGGGTGAGGGTGGGGTGAGGGGGGGGTGAGGGGTGAGGGGTGAGGGGGTGAGGGGTGAGGGGGGGGTGAGGGGTGTGGGGTGAGGGGGGTGTGAGGTGTGGGGTGGGGTGTGAGGGGTGGGGTGAGGGGTGTGAGGTGTGTGAGGGGGTGGGGTGAGGGGTGTGAGGTGTGGGGCGAGGGGTGTGAGGTGAGGGGGGTGAGGGGTGTGAGGTGAGGGGTGAGGGGTGAGGGGGTGAGGGGTGAGGGGTGTGAGGTGAGGGGGTGAGGGTGGGGGGGAGGGGTGTGAGGTGTGGGGTGAGGTGTGGGGTGTGGGTTTGGAGCCTTGGGTGGGGTTCCTGTGGGTCCTAAAGCACTCAGCCCTGTGTGCTCCGGAAGTGTAAATCTGCAGCTGAGCAGCTCCTGCTCTGGGGTTAAAGCTTCAGTGCAGGTCAGTCCATTAGCACTGAGCTCTGAGCTCTGTTTTATTCATAAGCATATTTATATGTTATTTATGATTGGCATGCAGGTGGATTACCAGTATACCTGTTAGAAAGAAGGCAAATAAACACACTCTTACTTTGTGTTAGGTGTTGGTGATGGTGGTGGTGATGATGAATAAAAATATAAAATGGCATGCTCCATACGCTCAGTATTTTCATCGTGGGGTCGTGACCCGCAGGTCTTCATGCAGGTGTCAGTGTGCCCTGGCAAACATCTACAGACGCTCTGCACAGCTGAGCATCCTGGGCACGGAGCTGGGTGAAGGTTACGGAGCACTGAACCCATCACACTCTGCTGCACACCAATATATAGCTGTCACTCTTAGCAGAGTCTTACTCACCCTGATCCCGAACGCAGTAGGGACTCAGAATCCCATAATCCCCTGTGGTTAAACTGTGGAACCCCTTCTATGCTTTAATTCCTTACAGTGGGCACAGTAAGCTGCTTATACACACACACACACACATACTCACACACACATACCCTCTCTCACACACACACACACACACACACACACACACACACATGCTCTCTCTCTGACACACATGCACACACACACTGTGAGCAGGTTTACAGTGTGCACTGGTTTCTCAGTGAGCAGGTTTACAGTGTGCATTGGTTTCTCATTGAGCAGGTTTACAGTGTGCACTGGTTTCTCAGTGAGCAGGTTTACAGTGTGCACTGGTTACTCGGTGAGCAGGTTTACAGTGTGCACTGGTTTCTCAGTGAGCAGGTTTACAGTGTGCATTGGTTTCTCAGTGAGCAGGTTTACAGTGTGCACTGGTTACTCGGTGAGCAGGTTTACAGTGTGCACTGGTTTCTCAGTGAGCAGGTTTACAGTGTGCACTAGTTACTCGGTGAGCAGGTTTACAGTGTGCACTGGTTTCTCGGTGAGCAGGTTTACAGTGTGCACTGGTTACTCAGTGAGCAGGTTTACAGTGTGTACTGGTTACTCGGTGAGCAGGTTTACAGTGTGCATTGGTTTCTCATTGAGCAGGTTTACAGTGTGTACTGGTTTCTCAGTGAGCAGGTTTACAGTGTGCACTGGTTACTCAGTGAGCAGGTTTACAGTGTGCACTGGTTACTCGGTGAGCAGGTTTACAGTGTGCACTGGTTTCTCAGTGAGCAGGTTTACAGTGTGCACTGGTTACTCGGTGAGCAGGTTTACAGTGTGCACTGGTTTCTCAGTGAGCAGGTTTACAGTGTGCACTGGTTACTCAGTGAGCAGGTTTACAGTGTGCACTGGTTACTCGGTGAGCAGGTTTACAGTGTGCATTGGTTTCTCATTGAGCAGGTTTACAGTGTGCACTGGTTACTCGGTGAGCAGGTTTACAGTGTGTACTGGTTTCTAGGTGAGCAGGTTTACAGTGTGCATTGGTTTCTCATTGAGCAGGTTTACAGTGTGCACTGGTTACTCGGTGAGCAGGTTTACAGTGTGTACTGGTTTCTAGGTGAGCAGGTTTACAGTGTGCATTGGTTTCTCATTGAGCAGGTTTACAGTGTGCACTGGTTACTCGGTGAGCAGGTTTACAGTGTGTACTGGTTTCTCAGTGAGCAGGTTTACAGTGTGCACTGGTTTCTCGGTGAGCAGGTTTACAGTGTGCATTGGTTTCTCATTGAGCAGGTTTACAGTGTGCACTGGTTACTCGGTGAGCAGGTTTACAGTGTGCACTGGTTTCTCAGTGAGCAGGTTTACAGTGTGCACTGGTTACTCGGTGAGCAGGTTTACAGTGTGCACTGGTTTCTCAGTGAGCAGCTCACAGGGAGGCATACTCGGGCTGAATGAGGAGGTTGCAGACTATGTGCTGAAACCTGTAGCACAGACAGGTCAGAGGTCACCACGGTGATTTTTATCCCATGTGACCCTTTCAGCTTGCATTAAACCGCGTGCTCTGCATGGCCTCAGGCTGCAGTTTGCTCTGACATGGCCAAATGGGAGACGGGTTCAGTGCCGAGTGCAATCACGCACTGCAGCCATCAGCCCAGACAGGCAGAGAGCCAGGGTAACCTCAGTTCAGACAGCCATAGAGCCTGCCAGAACATCCACTGGTCTGGGGTCAGTTTTCCCATCCATAGCCTAACCTAATCCATTATGAGCTTCAAGACAAAACTGATCCTCCATTCTCATGTTCATAGAGGATTTAAGAGTGGAGGCGTTGACCTGAAATCAGGTGTACCCTGTTATCTTATTCATTCTGATAAACCTAATCCTAAAATCCTAACTTGGCAGTCCTACCCTGCCATGCTCTCAAAGTGTGTGCAGGGCCTGGGTCATTAGCTAGGGCTACTCTGGGTCATTAGCTGGGGCCACTCTGGGTCATTAGCTAGGGCTACTCTGGGTCATTAGCTGGGGCCACTCTGGGTCATTAGCTAGGGCTACTCTGGGTCATTAGCTGGGGCCACTCTGGGTCATTAGCTAGGGCCACTCTGGGTCATTAGCTGGGGCCACTCTGGGTCATTAGCTGGGGCCACTCTGGGTCATTAGCTAGGGCTACTCTGGGTCATTAGCTAGGGCCACTCTGGGTCATTAGCTAGGGCCACTCTGGGTCATTAGCTAGGGCTACTCTGGGTCATTAGCTGGGGCCACTCTGGGTCATTAGCTAGGGCTACTCTGGGTCATTAGCTGGGGCCACTCTGGGTCATTAGCTAGGGCTACTCTGGGTCATTAGCTGGGGCCACTCTGGGTCATTAGCTGGGGCCACTCTGGGTCATTAGCTAGGGCTACTCTGGGTCATTAGCTAGGGCTACTCTGGGTCATTAGCTAGGGCCACTCTGGGTCATTAGCTAGGGCTACTCTGGGTCATTAGCTAGGGCCACTCTGGGTCATTAGCTAGGGCTACTCTGCCGTGGAACTGGAGGTCTGGGTTTGGCCTCCTCAGCCAGCAAGTTCAGCGCTTCCCCTTATATATGCCATGTGTGTCAGCTGCACTTCAGCTTCTCCCTCAAGATGCTAATGAATCAAACACAAGGCGGTTACTCTTCATAAAAAGACTACAACTTGATCAAAGTGTTGCCAAGCAGGCAAAATGGCAAGCCGTTTTGTGCAAAGGTTGTAGTATCTTTTGTTCTGTGCACATCAAACGCCCTTTATTTCAAAGAACAACTGATATCGCAGGCAGAAGTTTGATTTGAAAATGAGATGAGCATCCTCTCATGATCCTCATAATGATCCACGCTCATCACAGTGGAGCTTTACGCCCTCTGCGCTAACTCTACAGACAGATACAGACACGCTTTAACCCACCTGCACTTACGACACAGTCAGATACAGACACTCTTTAACCCACCTGCGCTAACGCTACAGTCAGATACAGACACACATTAGCCCAGATACAGACACACATTATCCCACCAGATACAGCACTCTTTAAACGCTACAGTCAGATACAGACAGACTGCGCTAAGGCTTCAACCCACCTGCGCTAACGCTACAGTCAGATACAGACACACATTAACCCACCTGCGCTAACACTACAGTCAGATACAAACACGCTTTAACCCACCTGCACTAACGCTACAGTCAGATACAGACACACATTAGCCCACCTGTGCTAACACTACAGTCAGATACAAACACGCTTTAACCCACCTGCAATAACACTACAGTCAGATACAGACACACATTAGCCCACCTGTGCTAACACTACAGTCAGATACAGACACGCTATAACCCACCTGCGACTAACGCTACAGTCAGATACAGACACACATTAGCCCTCACATGCGCTAACGCTACAGTCAGATACAGACACGCTTTAACCCACCTGCGCTAACGCTACAGTCAGATACAGACACTTTAACCCACCTGCGCTAACGCTACAGTCAGATACAGACACACTTTAACCCACCTGCGCTAACGCACTACAGTCAGATACAGACACGCATTAGCCCACCTGCATTAACGCTACAGTCAGATACAGACACGCTTTAACCCACCTGCGCTAACGCCACAGTCAGATACAGACACGCTTTACGCCCTCTGCGCTAACGCCACAGTCAGATACAGACACGCATTAGCCCACCTGCATTAACGCTACAGTCAGATATAGACACACTTTAACCCACCTGCGCTAACGCCACAGTCAGATACAGACACACTTTACGCCCTCTGCGCTAACGCCACAGTCAGATACAGACACGCTTTAACCCACTTTGCGCTAACGCCACAGTCAGATACAGACACACATTAGCCCACCTGCATTAACGCTACTGACACTCAGACACCCTCAGAATCACGAGGGTGGGCCATTACCCATGCGTAAAGCATGTTTTGCAAAAATTCCCTTAACTTCTCTATTTTCTGTGACTTTTTGTTTCTGTCCCTGTACTTTGTGGGTGTGGAAATGGAAACCCTTTGAAATGTTTCTTGTCATGCAAATTGCAGACAATGAGGCAACGGCATTATATTATGTTTGAGGATGGTGTGATTCTGGAGCATGCTAATTGCTGCATGCATCTTTCGCACTTCTGTGGTCTTAATTGGAGGGCCAGAAAGTGCCCTGTGATCTCCGCACTCTGGCTGCTAACGAGAGAGAGAGAGATGTGTCTCTGGTGACCCTTTGACGCTGCTATTGGAAAACGAGCATTGCTACATCGAATGTCTTTTGACATTGGCAAACAATAGCTCTCATCTAAGCTGCCCTGCAGTTTCTCTCTGTTTCTCCTTTAATGACACAAGCTTGAGTGAATATTTAATATAAAAAAAGGGTTGTTGCTGATATTATTGCAGCTCTCGTTTTGCGTGTGGTTCAGAGGAGATGGGGTCTCCCAGGTAAGAGCTCTCAGTCTGGTATGTGGTCCTGACCTCCTCTGTGCACTGCCTTTACAGGCTGTCAGGCCTGACCACTGATCCACTAAGAACTCTAACTGCGCCGCTTCAAAGAGCTCGTGCGGCGCGGGCAGTGTGTGCTACGCGCAGCGCGCGGCGTTGACAGAGCTCCTCCCTCCCTCGCGCTAAATTCCGTTAGGAACCCTGGCGTCGTGACAGAATGCCAGTCTGCTTTTTCCCCTCCCGCATTTCCTGAAAATAACCATCCCCCTGTTCTCCTCGATAAGACCCGCACACTCAGGCGGAGGAGAGGAGCTGTTCAGAATGAATGCCTGTTTTACGCTGCATTGCCTGGAATGACAAACAGGACAATTTGGATTCACATGCGAATAATGATAAATACAAGAATTTCAATTTTAATCCTTTAAACAAGTGAAACGTAAAACATGTCTTAACATGTTCCAACACTATAATTAGCTATGTACAAAACAGAGTGGTGCACATGAGCACTCAGTACAGAAAAGGTTGCTGTTTGCACATTTCCCTTGAGCTTTCAAGTATTCATTGCCAAAGCAGACTCAGTATCTCACTTAGTCTTCACAACCCAAAACTCCTCTCATTTGCCCCCGCCTGCCATCAAAATGTACCTAAATCTCAGGTTCATACATGCAATAAGAGCTGTTTAAATGCCCCTGAACCGAAGGTACTTTTCATGCTCCAGGTTTTACAGCAGGGCAGTGAGCTGTGCGTGCTTGTGCCTGTCTCGTTCATGGCACATTTGTTGACTGGAATCACCCCTGTATTGCTGTTGTCCAACATTTGTGAAAATTTAAACGATACAGTACATTTATTTACCGCACCAGCTATTGATTGCACTCGTGTTTGAGCAGAGTTGCTGGATTTGTGCGCGTGTCGGTAGATAAACACACCCCCAGGGCTCAGTCAAAGCACCTGCTGCGTTAAACTAATCGGTCACGACGTGCTGCTGCCTTCGCAGTGTTTCCGCAACACTCCTCTCTGTCTGAAGGCGAGGCTTCTACAGCGGCCGAGGCCTCCACATTAGCACTCACAAACCATCCATGCTTGTTCTGTGAGGTAACCAAATCAGTATACATTATGACATCAGCACCACCGGGGTAATTGTTGCATATAAGTGAAAGACATGATGTCATAAATCACGCCTGACAAACCCACTGGCAGATCCTTAATGTGGAAACACACGGCAGTATCAACACAGGTAGATCAAATAAGCCACTTCAGTTACCCACTGACCTTTACATGGAAAGGCAATTGCAACTCTCTGCCCAGCTGATCTATTCCGCTTAAAAATAAAATGAAATTGATAAAACACTGAGAAAACCACTTATGGGGTCGCAGAGGACTGTAGAGGACAGGAAAGCGTGAGTAATCCCATCCAGAGCGGTGGGACAGAGTGGAACTCTGGGACAGATTTCTGTTCCGCAGCGCACCAGCGAGGGTGCGGTGGAGGGGCCGCCATGCCTTACAGAGGGGTTTAACAGCTGTCCGCAGTGCGCCCAAGACAGGGTACGGTCATAGCACAACAGAAATATAGAAAAGGCCAAATCCTCTAATTCAAAACAACATTATGGACCTGCACTCCTTTAACCTGTGTAACTGCTCAATGCACTGTGTGCATACATAAGATACAATATATATAAGAAAATTAGGGGATACGAATTTGAGTTTTGAACATTGGGGCATTCGGAATCAGTGGTTAAAGTGGAAAACGCAGATCAGCCCCTCTCCAACAATTACCGACCTTCGAGGAGCTCACAACTGTCTTTGGAACTCACGCGTCCTTTGAAGAGACTGAGTGGTGATCGTACCCTAATGAGCTTTTTCCTCCCGACGCCTACGGCTGACGCCCACACGTGCACGGACGGCCTCTGATGACGCAAACGGGGCATTGAGCACCAGAGGTTGCTGGCTCGTAGGGTGGTACTGCGGTGCGCAGACCTTGAGGGAAAGTGGTCTTGTGAGGGTCGCCGGTTGGAAAGGAAATACAAGACGAAGATGAATGATCTCGGGACCCTGTCAAGCCTCTGAAGTCATCACAATGAGACGGATCATAAAATGTGCGGTATTTTACGCACAATGAGTGTTGATAGATATGTCGATCATCTGTAATGTTTCTTCACAAACAGCATACTGAAAATACAAATATATTTATTGTGCAGCTGTAGGGCCGGTTAACTCGTGCTCGGTAATTAGGCGCTGTGACAACCCTCTCACTCTCAGCTGCTACGCTTTCCCCCGCAGCACTTTCATTTAGAACACCAACTGTAAATAAAACGGTAACCTTATGATTCGGTTCATGGTTATGTAACAAAGTTGTTATTTTAAAATGTTGACAGTATTCTGCTGTCCCCGCGCCTGTCAATTTAAACTGCAATCTGTCTCGGCAACTCTTCCTCCGTGAAATCGGCAAAATCAAAGCCTTTGTCACCATTACGTCACCTTTATGTCTCTAAGATAGTGATAGAAAAATGTTATGTAATAAGCTTTACTTACAAGCTTGATCATTCATGCTACTCCAGTACGCGCGTCTCAGTTACTCTCTTTGGTACATAAAACGACTGCAGTGACTCAATGAGCAACACCCAAAACACTTCTCAATAAACACTTTTTGGTTGTAGAAATAACAATTTCTCTGGAAACATATCAACAAAACTTACAAAGCCTGTCCCAGGGAACAGACCTGCCATGGTAATTCTGCAGGTTTGCCGTTGTTTCAGGAGTAAAACATACATAATGTCCGAGGCATACTTACAGTTTTGTGCCGTTTCGTACTATTTTTTTTTTTTTTTTGTCAACGGATTTAAAATGTACCAGAATAAATCTGACATATTAATGGTTTAATTTGGACTTTAAAAGTCACCTAGCGGTTCATTCGAGTGACACATTTAACCGCTTCAAACCACACACACAAGACCCAAACACAAAAGAGCCCGAAATACCGGCACATTTGGCCACATATGGGATCCTGAGAAATGCATTTCCAAAATGATCACTAAGGTCTGCCCGCAGCAGAAGAAAAAAAGATACAGTATCATCTGCAAGATAAAGTTCATTTTCTGGTCGATTTTAAACCCCATGTTGTAATACACCTGCCAAGGGACATGCGTTTGGAATAACTTTAAAACACTGTTTTAAACTGCTAAACTCTGGCTGTGATGTGTCATCCGTTCATTCAACAGTCTTATTTTACTCGGCAAGCAGGGGCGAGGTGTGAGACAGACACTCTTACCTGACTACCCCGTACATCACGAGGATGTTTCCGAGAAGTCCGACCACGCAGATCACAGAGTAGAGGGCCGTGATGGAGATCGCAATTATGATACCCGTTGTGCTTTTCACTGGGCTCTGCTCTGTGTTGTTGCTTCCGTTCGGCAAGAAGCCCATCGTTTCCTCCTGAAAGGTGACATTGAAAGGAATTACGGGATACAGGTCGGCGAAATCAGCACCGGACACCGTGGACAGCTCCATCGCTACTGCCGTCGCCCGCTTGCTCCTTTATTCAGTGCTATAAACTTGGCGGTACAGTCACTGGCGAGGCTCGGTGCTCGCGGGCTGCAAACTTGACTGGAGAGTCGGAGCTGATTTAGAGCGCGAGAGAAAAGGAGGGAGGGGGGGTGATGATGCCAAGGGGTCACACCTCTTCTACTTGTCACTGCTAAACAATGTCCCGGTTTTTTTTTTTTTTAGCCTCCTAGGCAAGAATGTCCAAAATGCCGAGCGTAAGAAATTAAGCCACCGTGCAGGATGCGCTTCGTCAAGCGGGTAAAATGATGTGGTTCAGAATCCCGAGCTCGTGAGAGAGAATGAGGTATTCCCTTCTAGAGAGCGCACTGGCGAGAGGACTACGCAGGCAGTTTACACTGGCTCTCCAAGCAGGTACGCTGTGCCGCTTCTGGTCTGCTTTCTTATAAAAACCCAACAGCTCTATCTACGTCAAAGCCGCGTAGCTGGCTGAAATTCAAAAATATGAATTGTCAGTCAGGCGCCACAAAAATTAATTACTTCCACTGCTTGGTCCTGCAACAAAAATACATAAATAAAGTACCCAAATCAGATATAACGTTTGATTTTGCAATAGGGTACACAATGCAATGCTACTGGAGGCATGTTTTAGCAGGACCAGTCTTTGAAAGGAAGGATTCTTTGTGAGTCTGGATTCTGTTTCATTTTAATTGCAGTTTGCCCGGTTTTGTGTTAGTATAAAATCAATACTATCAATTACTCCTTAATGTAGACTCAGCGCTCGCGGCGGCTGTGAACATAGGTTGATGCACATGGTAAGATATTCGTGTTTGACTATCATAAGCAAAGAGCGAGACATCCTATCCCTCATAAAAACGACTGACTGCATGACATGCACACTGTGTATGACATGGTCTCCGACAGAATGATCTCCGTAAGCAAGGCGCAATGTTTGCGCATTCACTGTGCACCTGGCACGCAGATCTTTCGGGTGGGGGGACCAAAACATTATTTATGCATAGCCCACCCACCCCGCCGCCTCAGTGTCCACGGCCTCAATTTGAGAGCCCGTTTTCCGCGAGTAATACTCGACTGCCATATCAAATTGTGTCCACCTACGCAGAGCTACCACAGGGAAATCAGTAACTTTCAGACAAATGAATATATGTATCCAATAATAAAGAGACAGTGCCCGCGCCTTGTTGTCCTTTTGCTTCTAATTATGTTAACACCTTCTCTCTTGATTATTGTAGGCTATATTTTAAATGACTGTTTAATATAACTATAAACAGTTATAGATTGTAATTATAAGTGGATTGTGAATAGAATTATTTTGCACAGAGTGATGTTTTCTTGATGTTTGGTTTCCTGGCACATATCTTGTTACCAAGTCCTGCGAGAGGCGCCAAAGCAGCGTATTGTGCCGGAAAGGATGGCGGGGGGTAGCAGTTTGAGTAATTAATTGGGCTTGCCTTGTCAGCGCCATTTCTGACCACAGATTCAATGCACTTAAATTTCCAGACTGCAGAGCAACGACAATGTTGACCGTTCACACACACACACACACACAAATAAAACAAACAAGTAACAGATTCGCGGAGAGTTATTGTTATGGAACAGATATTGTTATGGTTCTTTTTTTCTTTTTTTTCTTTTTTTTGAATAATTAATACACAGGCAAGTTGATTAAGATTCATGATTTTGTGTGAGAGAGAAATTTAGGTGTTTTCCTTGTTTGTTTCAAATTCCACTTTCGCAAGCGTTGAAACTGGCTGTAAAGTTCAATAGTTATCGGAATTATTTATGATGGCATTTGACGTCGTTATTATTTCCTTGGCCAGGAGCAGGCTGGAGCACGCGCGGTGACACACCTGCTTGCACTTGTAAAACGCCTATGGGCTATTGCCATGGTAACGAAGGACTTCCTTCTGTACTAGACTCTCAGCGACCCGGCCGTAAAATAACAAGGAGGAGTTCAGTACCGTTTATTTAATAATTTGCTCGAATATCAGTTGTTGACAAAATGAATACATTTAGGCGAAACGTAAATAACCCCATGTCTGTGTCTGTGCAGGTCGTGAAGGCACTTCAAGGCTTTTAAGCTTTTTTACAGAGAAAAAATAATGCATTTTTATCCTGACAAATTAAACTGCCTTTTGATGAATAATCCAAGACGAGGAAGGTAGTCCTGTTTTCACTCATAAGGGATTTAATTATAAATGCATGCTTCCATTAGCATTATTGAAGCACACAGTAATAAATAAGCCGTAAATGGTGGGGCAGAGGCCATGCAGCTAGCGGTGCATCAGGCAGCTATGTTTGTTTGTTAGCCCTGGCAGTAGATCTGTCACGGCAGTGTGTGTAAGAATTTGCACACAACTCACCTCCAGTTTTTTACAGATAGTTATTGAAGAGGTTTAATCTTCAAGTTACCTGCATAAGGTTGTGAGCATCTGATTGTCCGCAATGCGCCATTGTTGGGGGGTATCTCTAAGGGCATAGCTTACACATGACGCATGCTTTTCCACAGGTGTTCCTGCCATACATGAGCTCTGTGTGCCGGTGCAGTCTCCTGACCACACTGCCAGTCACACGCAATAAGAGATGGCTCTTAATCTGATGCTTGAAACACTCGATGTATCCGCTTTGCCCCTGTCTGTGGGGGTTTCTTTGTTCTAGCACTCATGTTGCCATTGTAGTCTAAGGATCATAGAATTCAGCAGATGGGTTTGTGCTGTTTCAGGGGCCTGCCTGGAGATCCTCTCAAAGGGCCAGCCAGCTGTGAGGCTGGGCTGGGGCCCAAGTCGGGACGGCCAGAGACAGTGTGGGCTGGCTGGCAGGTGGAGGCTGGCTGTGGGCCGGGCGTCTCTCCAGCAGGCCTGGAGACCCGGCTGAACATTCACCATGCGGTGAATGCAGAGCAAACCCAGTAGGTTTGCTCTCTCAGAGCGTCCTATTGGAGGTGTCTGATTGGTTTACCACCTCTGCTGAGAGCAGCGCAGGCTGTGGAGTCGCAGGAGCAGGGCTCGCACCCTGGCAGAGGACAGGCTCCACCCAGGCAGAGGACGGGCTCCACCCGGGCAGAGGACGGGCTCCACCTGGGCAGGCTGTGGAGTCCCCCAGGAGCAGGGCTCGCACCCTGGCAGAGGACGGGCTCCACCCGTGCGGGGTCTCCTCCCTGCTGCGTGTTTCTGGAGAATGAGCCTTTTCTCTGACTCGGTGGATTCTCTGTGATTTACTCGGGGTGACACCTCACCGCCAGAACTCCACAACCTCGTCTGCAATTACAGAGCCGTCTCCTTGGTGACACAAAGATCAATATGTGAAACGATCCTCTGCTGCCCCTGGCAGTGATTCCATTTCCTCTTATGAATGTCCGAGTGAAGATAAATAAAATGTGCAGGGGGTGTATTATTGGGTATGATGAGCCACTGACACTGCAGGAGGTCTGTGTTTAACCCCCCCCCCCGCCCCTCCGCCCCATCCCCAAACTGACCCCCCCATCCCCAGCCCATAATCAACAAACCATTCTCACATCATCATATTTCGATTTAGTCAAATCGATTACACATTTTTATTATTTCTTCATACATCAGTCATACGTGTTATTGATTAGAGTTTAAGTCGGTGAACCCCTCTCTGTGTTCAAGTAGTTATTTTATCACTGGTCAGATGTGATGTGGGAGAATGGGCTGGATCTGAGATTATTACAGAGATTAATGTAATCCCTCCTGCGCAGTTTGTTTGTATTAATTATGCACTCAGGGCTCTCTGATTAGATTTGATTGGGACGTAATTAACAGCTTGTCTGAAATCAGCTCTGAAGCAGTCAGATATTCCTATCTCGGCTTGCAGGGATGAGAGGGCTCTACTCTCTAATCTTATTTGCTTTCATTTTCTCTAATTTTTTTTTCTTAAAAAATAAGATCATATTAAAGTACAGATACAAACCCCAGCACACTGGGGTAGCAGGGGGTCCTTTTTAAAAAAAAAACCTATTTCACACCAGTTAGTCATTTCTTACATTTCTTAACTAAAATCAAAAATAAACATTTATCGATGCAGTGGGTGTGTGATGAGCTGCTAGAGGATTATGGGTAATTGTGTTATGCAGTGTGGTGTGTGTGGAGCCCCTGCAGGTGGACTGTGGACTGGGGGCGTGTGCACAGGGCTGTGGGACGTGGGACATGTGTGTGAGGAGCTTACATGAATAACATGTAAGATGTGGGTGGGGAACTAAACCCTCACAAATAATTATGAAGCATATTTTATCTCCTATATAAAGCATTGTGCATTATGTGTATGATATACTCAATAGAACGCATTTTACATGACAAAGAAATGGTCAAAGAAAAACACATTTTCTTTGTCTGTTTACTCTCTGACCTGCACCGTCTTCATTTGTAAAGCTCAGATAAAAGTTTCCAGACCCTAAGAGAAATTCTTTGTGACTGTTTTTTGCAAGTGCCTCAGTCTTGATTGGACCTTTTTCCACACTGGAATCAGTCATTCATTTGCCCATTACTTTGTGTAACAGTGTGGTGATGCCTTTTCATTTTATAAGTTCAGCTGGTAAAAGCAGAAGTGATTCAGGAAACCACCCGACATTCCTCAGTCCAGAGTCTCTCCATCACACTCGCCTCTGGGCGAACAGTCTGTTTGCTCTTCCTCCCGAGTCTCTCCATCACACTCGTCTCTGGGCGAACAGTCTGTTTGCTCTTCCTCCCGAGTCTCTCCATCACACTCGTCTCTGGGCGAACAGTCTGTTTGCTCTTCCTCCAGAGTCTCTCCATCACACTCGTCTCTGGGCGAACAGTCTGTTTGCTTCTTCCTCCCGAGAACAGTCTGTTTGCTCTTCTCCCTCCATCACACTCGCCTCTGGGCGAACAGTCTGTTTGCTCTTCCTCCCGAGTCTCTCCATCACACTCGTCTCTGGGCGAACAGTCTGTTTGCTCTTCCTCCCGAGTCTCTCCATCACACTCGTCTCTGGGCGAACAGTCTGTTTGCTCTTCCTCCCGAGTCTCTCCATCACACTCGTCTCTGGGCGAACAGTCTGTTTGCTCTTCCTCCCGAGTCTCTCCATCACACTCGCTCTCTGGGCGAACAGTCTGTTTGCTCTTCCTCCCGAGTCTCTCCATCACACTCGTCTCTGGGCGAACAGTCTGTTTGCTCTTCCTCCCGAGTCTCTCCATCACACTCGCCTCTGGGCGAACAGTCTGTTTGCTCTTCCTCCCGAGTCTCTCCATCACACTCGTCTCTGGGCGAACAGTCTGTTTGCTCTTCCTCCCGAACAGTCTCTCCATCACACTCGCCTCTGGGCGAGTCTCTCCAACAGTCTGTCTTTGCTCTTCCTCCCGAGTCTCTCCATCACACTCGCCTCTGGGCGAACAGTCTGTTTGCTCTTCCTCCCGAGTCTCTCCATCACACTCGTCTCTGGGCGAACAGTCTGTTTGCTCTTCCTCCCGAGTCTCTCCATCACACTCGCCTCTGGGCGAACAGTCTGTTTGCAGTCTTCTCTTCCAGAGTCTCTCCATCACACTCGTCTCTGGGCGAACAGTCTGTTTGCTCTTCCTCCCGAGTCTCTCCATCACACTCGTCTCTGGGCGAACAGTCTGTTTGCTCTTCCTCCAGAGTCTCTCCATCACACTCGTCTCTGGGCGAACAGTCTGTTTGCTCTTCCTCCCGAGTCTCTCCATCACACTCGTCTCTGGGCGAACAGTCTGTTTGCTCTTCCTCGTCCTGGCCGAACAGTCTGTTTGCTCCATCAGTCTCTCCATCACACTCGTCTCTGGGCGAACAGTCTGTTTGCTCTTCCTCCAGAGTCTCTCCATCACACTCGTCTCTGGGCAAACAGTCTGTTTGCTCTTCCTCCAGGGGTGGCAGGCCCTGATTCTGCAGAGATAATGTAGGCAGGATTTTGTTTCCTCCAATTTCCTTTTCTCAATTGGATAATTAGCAGCAGTCGCCAATGTCAGTCTGCTCTTAGATTAGACTGCTGTAAAACATTTCATGCTGGGATACAATAACATTCTTCTGCTGTCATTCTTGAGCTTCTCAAAGTCAAAGAATGTAACTGGAGTGATGGGCCCTATGAATGGCAGGGAGAAGTACACCATGAAGGGCATACGTTAGCATGCTGTCCAGTAACCATATGATCACTGCCCCCGTCCCCCCCACCCCCCGCAGCGGTCTGTCCCAGCAGTGTTTGAGTACCCTCAGCTCAGACCTCCTCTCCCTGCGTTTATGGCCATTGGGTCCACAGGGATTCAGACACATTCACTGAAACACACACTCCCATATCTCTCTCCAGCCTTCAGCATCTGTGTTTGGTAAAAGTCACCATCTTAATTAATGGCGCAAAGATCTTATTAGACTCAGATAATTATTCTTTGTGTTTTTTTCCCCACACTCGTCTTTCTCTCTTAACTCCAGGACTCCCCTCCCAGGTGGTGGCATCTAAGCTGAGCAGTTTGGTAATTTACTCAGGGCCAAAAGGTCCGATGATGCTTTTAACGTCTGATGGCTCTCCATTTGCTATGGTCAATTTCTTCTCTGGCCAGCACTGTCCAAATTAACAGATTGACTGATGGACCGTGATTGTATTTCACAGCCAGGGGAGATGCAGTCGGCCATTTTGGCTCAGGGCAGTGCTGTCCGTGTTAGAGACTGACTGATAGGCTGCTCCCTGGCTCATTGTTTGTGTGTGTGTGTGTGTTTGTTTGTTTGTTTGACTAAACTTTATTTGTCACAGAGCTGTAAAATCTTCAGTGCTCATTTGAAAACACAAGGCTTCCATTCATGCACCAAACTCAAGGCAGTCTGACTGACAGCCTGCACTATACTGGAGGAGTTTCTGAGCTCTGCAGTCTGTCATCTGGCCCAGACTGGCAGCAGCTCTCTCTCTCTCTGCAGCTCTCTCTCTCTGCAGGTCTCTCTCTCTCTCTCTGCAGCTCTCTCTCTCTCTCTGCAGCTCTCTCTCTCCGCAGGTCTCTCTCTCTCTGCAGGTCTCTCTCTCTGCAGCTCTCTCTCTGCAGGTCTCTCTCTCTGCAGCTCTCACTCTCTGCAGGTCTCTCTCTCTCTGCAGCTCTCTCTCTCTCTCTGCAGGTCTCTCTCTCTCTGCAGCTCTCTCTCTCTCTGCAGGTCTCTCTCTCTCTCTGCAGCTCTCTCTCTCTCTCTGCAGGTCTCTCTCTCTCTCTGCAGCTCTCTCTCTGCAGGTCTCTCTCTCTCTGCAGCTCTCACTCTCTGCAAGTCTCTCTCTCTCTGCTGCTCTCTCTTTGTAGCTCTGTGTGGAGCAGAGATGAAGGAGCCAGCAGGAATCACTCACTCATTGGACTCTGACGCCACAGACAGACAGAGCATATGCAGCGTTTGGTGCCGAAACCGGGGGACCAGTTCTGCCATGCCGCCATCTCAGAGAAAGAGGGAGAGAGAGATTCATTTTTTAGTCCATACAAAAACTAAATTACTTAATATAAATGAAAAAAACAGCCAAACAATCTGAGAGCTCTGTCGCTCTTTCCCTGCACCCCCATTCACACTGAGAGCTCTGTCACTCTTTCCCTGCACCCCCATTCACACTGAGAGCTCTGTCATTCTTTCCCTGCACCCCCATTCACACTGAGAGCTCTGTCGCTCTTTCCCTGCACCCCCATTCACACTGAGAGCTCTGTCACTCTTTCCCTGCACCCCCATTCACACTGAGAGCTCTGTCACTCTTTCCCTGCACCTCCATTCACACTGAGAGCTCTGCCGCTCTCTCTCTGCACCCCCATTCACACTGAGAGCTCTGCCGCTCTCTCTGCACTCCCATTCACACTGAGAGCTCTGTCACTCTTTCCCTGCACCCCATTCACACTGAGAGCTCTGTCACTCTTTCCCTGCACCCCCATTCACACTGAGAGCTCTGTCACTCTTTCCCTGCACCCCCATTCACACTGAGAGCTCTGTCACTCTTTCTCTGCACCCCCATTCACACTGAGAGCTCTGTCACTCTTTCTCTGCACCCCCATTCACACTGAGAGCTCTGTCACTCTTTCCTCTGCACCCCCATTCACACTGAGAGCTCTGCCGCTCTCTCTCTGCACCCCCATTCACACTGAGAGCTCTGTCACTCTTTCTCTGCACCCCCATTCACACTGATGGTCTCCAGACTGACAGAGATCACAGTGCAGTCAGTCCTCATTCAGTAACTGAATATACGCATGAGGCCCATTTGAACTGGCAACACATGAAAAAAAGAACGGAATAATGATGTAAATGTTCACAATGATTGCATTACTGGGGCAGAAATTTCATCCTGTCAATTTTCATAATCGTTAGTACGATGATTATTCTGTAATCGTGACAACTGTGTTATCAAAACCAATTTCCTCAGGGTCCGACAGAATGTTCTGCATGTGTTTGACCTACTTTGTGCTTGACTGAAGACCCGTGGAGTTTCTGTGTTGCTCTGGATCACGTTTGTGTTTCAGTGGGACGCAGACACAGGGAAACTCCTGCGAGGTGTGCTCATATTGAGCTTTTAGCAGTAATAAAAAACAAAAGCCATGGAAGGCATATAAGGAAGGAGAACAAGTAAATAAGAAATGGGTGAAATCGTTTATTTTATACATTTTATTCATTTATACATTTAAATTTACGAATAGATCTGTAAAATGTTGAGGAAAAGCCAAAGAGTGATGATGGTCTTAAGGATAAAAATAATTATTATTAGACTTCAAACCTCTAACAGAAGAGAGATCTCATGACCTTGCTGCATGGAAGCAGAGGATGCTCTCTCCTGTGTGTTCATTTTTCACTTTGGGTGAGGTGAGTCTCTGTGGCCCTTGCAGAGTGGAGAGCTGATACAGGTACACAGATGGAGAGCTGATACAGGTACACAGAGGGTAATGCAACTGCACGCTAAACCAGTCAGAGCTTTGAAAACCAGTGAAAGGGCCTCAAACTGCACAGTGAATAAGAGATACGCTGGTGCAGGTATCCAGTGCCGCATGTGCAGCTAGGTCCAGCAGCAGGGCATGGGCTCTGCATGGGCTCTGCATGGGCTCTGCATGGGCTCTGCATGGGCGCTGCATGGGCTCTGCATGGGCTCTGCATGGGCGCTGCATGGGCTCTGCATGGGCGCTGCATGGGCTCTGCATGGGCTCTGCATGGGCTCTGCATGGGTGCTGCATGGGTGCTGCATGGGTGCTGCATGGGCGCTGCATGGGCACTGCATGGGCACTGCATGGGCACTGCATGGGGTCTGCATGGGCTCTGCATGGGCTCTGCATGGGCACTGCATGGGCACTGCATGGGCTCTGCATGGGCACTGCATGGGCACTGCATGGGCTCTGCATGGGCTCTGCATGGGCTCTGCATGGGCTCTGTGCACACTGCTGTAATGGCAGAGACAGAGATCAGCTTCTGTCTGCTTTAAGTCATTTTACTTGCACTTAAACATTTTTTCACTGGCTACTCTGAGAGCTGGATAATGAATACACACCTGTGGGGGTGTGAGCAAGTGGCGTACCTGAGCGCTCACCTTTCCAGAGCGTTAATAATGGGAGCGCCTACCCTGCTGTGACTCAGCTCAGGTGTGACCCCATGGCTCTGTTCTTTGGCTGCCGAGCTGCTCCATCCACTCCAGTGATTACACTCTGTAAACACTTCAGTCTGTCTCCCTCAGCGTATTTCATTAAACTCCTTTCCAAAAATCATTTCATTTGCTCATAATTAAGACATTCTGATGAATTCTGAATAATATGCCAAAATGGAGAGCAGGTGTCCAAAATGTCACGTCCTGGATTAAACATGTTATGAAGATTTACTCCATCTACTCCATCCATTCTATCCTCCATAATTAAATCATGTGAACTGAAAAGACAAAGTTGTACTCCTCCGTTACATTAAAGTTCCACTCCTCCGTTACATTATATTTATTAGGCAGACACTGTTATCCAGAGCAACTTAAACTTCAGGAGAACACAGGTAAATCTCAAGAGCTGCTTTAGTGTGTGAAAAAGCTGTGTGTGTGTGTGTGTGTGTGTGAGAGAGAGAGAGAGAGAGAGAGAGAGAGAGAGAGAGAGAGAGAGAGAGAGAGAGAGAGAGTGTGTGTGTGAGTGTGCATGCCTGTATGAGTGTGAATGTTTGTGTGTTTTATGTGCAAGTGCATGACTGTATGTGTGTGTGGTTTAGTGGGGACTCAGATTATTATTAGCAGATATCATTGTTATCTGGCCTCCTGGCTCTGGTACTGGAAAGGCTTTTCTCAGTGAAGCTGAGGTATCCCACCTCAGAATGGATCAGGACAGCCAGTTTGCTCTCTCTCTCTCTCTCTCCACCCTCACCCCAACCCTCCCACAGACCTCAGCGGCTGACGCAGGGCCGCGCCGCACCGCGCCAGGGCCCAGGGGATTGTGGGAGGAGAGGGCAGCAGAGGTGGGGGCTCAGTGGAGAAACACAGATGTGGCGAGGGGAAGGCCCCCCCCCAGGGCCTGCTCAGTAAGAGAAAAACCAAGAGCAGCATTCAGCATTCATATTTAATACTCACACTGTTCCTGCAGCTCCAGCTCGCACACCAACATGCACTGAATAAAAATATGAGCACAGCACCTCACTGTCCCACACAGCTTGTTATAGAGATAGGATTAATAATAATAACAATAATAATAATAATAACAATAATAATAATATAACGGACCAAAGTGGAAAAAATAAGCAAGGTGTTAAATTTAGTTTCTTTTTGTCTTTGTGTTTCTGCCTCTCTTAGGAGATAAATATCACCTTGCATTACTTCTGTTCCTCCTTTTCCCCTCTGTAGAATCCCTGTGAGCAGGTGACCATGGGTAGTGCTCTGTGAGCAGGTGACCATATGCTCTCCTCAAGTAAACCCACAGATGTGATGTTGCACAAACTGTAAAAGTTTGTCAGGTTCAGTCTGGATTCCCTGATTGGCTCAGATGTAGATTTTGATGTGGATGCGGAGCAGAACTGTTTGTATTTATTTTGCTTTTTGTAAAGGGAACTGTTTGAAACAGTATAGCGGCTTTGCTTCAGGTCAGAGGCCAAGGCTGAACTTCAGACTGTACTGCCTTCTGTCCACAACTCCGTCATTTTATGTCTGCTAACCTGATGTGCTGCTGTCACACCAGAACAGGAAAGGGCCTACACCTGCTCAGATGTGAGATGTGCTTTGTAGGAGTGCATTTGTGTGTGTGTGTGTGTGTGTGTGTGTGTGTGTGTGTATGCGTGTGTGTGTGTGTGTGTATGCGTGTGTGTGTGTGTGAGTGTGTAGTGTGTGTGTGTGTGTGTGTGTGTGTGTGTGTATGTATGTATGTATGTTTGTGCGTGTGTTTGTGCGTGTGTGTGTATGTGTGTGTGAGAGAGACTCTGTTGAGTCTGCTGTCTCCAGCACTGCAATTAAGTCCAAAGATGAAGGAAAATGAATCCAGTCCCAGAGATGGCTGAATGTGAGGAGTTACAGATCATGCAGTTAATTATAAATATGTGGGAGCCATGTGAGTCCCACTGCAGTTAAGTGTGATGATCAACAGCGCTGAGTTCCCCAGGCTCAGCGGTAACTGGACGGTCTCAGCCAGCGCTGACCATGCGGTCTCAGCCAGCGCTGACCATGCTGTCTCAGCCAGCGCTGACCACGCGGTCTCAGCCAGCGCTGATCACGCGGTCTCAGCCAGCGCTGACCATGCGGTCTCAGCCAGCGCTAACCATACGGTCTCAAACAGCGCTGATCACGCGGTCTCAGCCAGTGCTGACCATACGGTCTCAGCCAGCGCTGACCATACGGTCTCAGCCAGCGCTGACCGTGCGGTCTCAGCCAGCACTGACCGTGCGGTCTCAGCTAGCGCTGACCACGCGGTCTCAGCCAGCGCTGACCATAGGGTCTCAGCCAGCGCTGACCATAGGGTCTCAGCCAGCGCTGACCGTGCGGTCTCAGCCAGCGCTGATCACATGGTCTCAGGGTCCAATCACAATGATCTTCATTATGCCATCTGGGGGCTGCATTTCACAGCATCTGTAGTGCATCTTTCAGACAGGCATGCGTGTCCTCACTGAGCTGCGTGGCCAGTGCACAGAGCTGCGCACACACATGCAGGTGAGTGGCTCCGTCATGCTGACGAGTAGCTACAGGAATGGAGCTCGTGGCAAAGTGGACTTTCTTGCATCTATGGCAACTACATCTCCTAGACAACGGTGGTTTTAGAACCAGTGGTGAAGTGGGAATTAGAAAATGGAACAGAGGAAATTCGGCCCAAAATGAAGGAACAGAGCAGGGGGCTTTGCATGTGACTGCGCAGCCAGTTAGCCATCCCAAAGCCACTGACATCGCACAGAGCTGGAGATTCTGACCAGTCTGGGATGGTTGTTGACAGACAGAAGGGGAAACTGTGTGTCACACATTGTGCAGATTGACCGAGCTCACACACGGCATAAACTGACTGAGCTCACACATGGTACAGACTGACTGAGCTCACACGCGGTGCAGACTGACTGAGCTCACACGCGGTGCAGACTGACTGAGCTCACACGCGGTGCAGACTGACTTAGCTCACACACGGTGCAGACCACAGCAGGCTGGCGTTTTGGGCCAAGGCTGTGGCGTTGTTTCAGAGCTGGGTCTGGCTGGCAGTGCGTTGTGTAACAGGCCCTGCTGTGCGCATTAAAGCGCAAGCTCCAAACGCGCTCAGCATCACCAGGTAATTAAGGCAATCAAAGCTAATTGACAAGACCAGTGCCTCTGTAAACACTGGCCTCAGAAACTGCGCTGAAATTAATTTGTTTTCCTGCATCACTGAGAGCTCAGAGGTCACTGTGCTATCACAGACGATTAGTGACAAAACATGAACAGAGGACAAACTGCTCAGCCAGCTTTCAGAGAGAGAGAGAGAGACAAACTTCCCAGCCAAACGGCTTCCAGAGAGACAGGGACAGATGGAGAGAGGGGGGGAGTTAGCAGGGGAAGGGCGAGAGTGACAGGAATGAAAGAACAGAGATATGCTTGATTGTCTAGAAATTTGTAATGTGTTTTCTGGCAGCACTTGCTTTTTCGTGTTGATCAGTTGAATGTAATTTTGAGAAGCAGTTTCAGTAAAAAGATGAAGCCAGAGAAAGGAAGGACTGAATGCTGGGAAAAAGACACACTGTCATCGTCTCATAGTTGAGTTGTTTCTGCATTTTAGTCAGATAAAACTTCACAGGATTAAAAATAAAAACAGTCTTCATTCTCATCTGGGAGCGCATACTGTCACACTGGAGATTCGCTCTTTGCTTTTTATTATTATTATTATTATTATTATTATTCATTAGTTTCAGTATTTCATTTCCAAATTTAAAGGTGTGATTGCAGCACCTGGCAGAGCAGATGCAGGTGATGAGGAAGCGGAATTCTCAGGAGATTCCCATGGATTGGACGGGTTTCTGGAGGTTTGGGTGGAAATGTCAAATGGCAACGGCTGGCAGATTCAGATCTGCAGTGACGTGGTCTCTGTTGGTGGTGATGCGGCAGTATTGATGATAACTTGATTCCTGAGGCTGGCTTTAAAATGTGCAGTCCAGCTGGACATGAGGAACCAGACGGTGGCAGAAATTGTGTATTTATTTAAAAATGTGAGCGATGGTTTGCCCCCCTCGTTAGTATTCTGGCTGGAGCACCACCAACCCTCAGTGCTCCAGAGCCACAGGGCCTACTTCAGCACTGCACAGCTGATCTGTCTGAGTAAGAAAAATACATACAGCATTTATTGTTGTCTTCACTGGGGGTGCCCTTAGTTTCCTGTGGATATAAGGTCATAATAGCCCCAGTGATAGGATGGATCCCATTGGCTACCGAGATCCGCACTCTTCCCTCATTGTCAAATTACACCAGCACGCTCTCCTTATTGTCTAATTAGACCGGAATTGGAGCAGCTCTGTCTCACTGGCTAAATGAATTCATTCTGTACATGTGATTTAATACAGCTCGCTCCCTAAGGTGGTGGATTTTATGTGTGTTACTGATGGAGTGTAAATCTGTGAGCCTTGTGTTTGTTCATTTCCTGTATTCTGGCTCTCAGAGGCTGGGGTGGGGGGGGCCCAGGTGGATACATGGGGGGGACGGGGACGGGGGGGGTCCTGTTTTCATCCTGTCACTCAGATACGGCCCGTAACCAAGGCCCGAGCATGGCCTTTCACCTATATGCAGGGCTTAAGTGTTTTCTTAAGTTGAACTTCCCTAGCAACAGAGGAGGATGGGGGCCTACCGCCGTGGCAACAGCAGATCTGGCCTTCGGTCTTGGAGGGGAGAGAGAAGGAGTGGAGAAGAGGTACCAGCACTGCGGGGGCCGTCTGTCTGTGCTCCTGTCCACTGAATGAGCAGCTCTGCTCCCAGCCAGCGCGGGGAAGCCAAGACCCCCCAAAATCAGACCCTCTGTGCCGTCTGCCAAACCAGCTCACTGCCTCACATTCTGCTCCTCCCACACTCTTCTACCACGACACTCTTTTTTTCCTTTCTTTTTGTGTTTTCCAGTTGTGATGGGCCCTTTTGATTCTTTCATTCATGCACTCTACAGATCAGATCCATTATCCCATTCCTCTGTTCTGGCTCATCAAAGAAAAGACCAACACTCAACCGAACCAAAGGTGGAAAAACAAGTTGAAGAAACAAGATCTCCAAGCGCGAGACTGTCAGCTGTTCCAGGAGGATAAAGTCAATCACATGACACCGATCATCTGTTCCATAGACTATTGATTCATTCTGAATGCTCCCTAGTATAAGGAGGGGCCCTCATTCATTCTGAATGCTCCCTAGTATAAGGAGGGACCCTCATTCATTCTGAATGCTCCCTAGTATAAGGAGGGACCCTCATTCATTCTGAATGCTCCTTAGTATAAGGAGGGGCCCTCATTCATTCTGAATGCTCCCTAGTATAAGGAGGGGCCCTCATTCATTCTGAATGCTCCCTAGTATAAGGAGGGACCCTCATTCATTCTGAATGCTCCCTAGTATAAGGAGGGGCCCTCATTCATTCTGAATGCTCCCTAGTATAAGGAGGGACCCTCATTCATTCTGAATGCTCCCTAGGGTATGAAAGGAAGGAGGGACCCTCATTCATTCTGAATGCTGCCCTAGTCATAAGAGTAAGGAGGGACCCTCATTCATTCTGAATGCTCCCTAGTATAAGGAGGGACCCTCATTCATTCTGAATGCTCCCTAGTATAAGGAGGGACCCTCATTCATTCTGAATGCTCCCTAGAGTAAGGAGGGACCCTCATTCATTCTGAATGCTCCCTAGTATAAGGAGGGACCCTCATTCATTTTGAATGCTCCCTAGAGTAAGGAGGGACCCTCATTCATTCTGAATGCTCCCTAGAGTAAGGAGGGACCCTCATTCATTCTGAATGCTCCCTAGTATAAGGAGGGACCCTCATTCATTCTGAATGCTCCCTAGAGTAAGGAGGGACCCTCATTCATTCTGAATGCTCCCTAGTATAAGGAGGGACCCTCATTCATTTTGAATGCTCCCTAGTATAAGGAGGGACCCTCATTCATTCTGAATGCTCCCTAGTATAAGGAGGGACCCTCGTTCATTCTGAATGCTCCCTAGTATAAGGAGGGACCCTCATTCATTCTGAATGCTCCCTAGTATAAGGAGGGGGACCCTCATTCATTCTGAATGCTCCCTAGAGTAAGGAGGGACCCTCATTCATTCTGAATGCTCCCTAGTATAAGGAGGGACCCTCGTTCATTCTGAATGCTCCCTAGTATAAGGAGGGACCCTCATTCATTCTGAATGCTCCCTAGTATAAGGAGGGACCCTCATTCATTTTGAATGCTCCCTAGTATAAGGAGGGACCCTCATTCATTCTGAATGCTCCCTAGTATAAGGAGGGACCCTCATTCATTCTGAATGCTCCCTAGTATAAGGAGGGACCCTCAGACCACCAGGCAGACTCTCCAGGCAGGGTCTCTGGGCCCTGTATTGCTGCTGCAGCTAAAGAATAACGGATTCTGAGCCTGTACTGGCTTTTTTCTTTCTGGTCCAGATTCCTGGGAAATTTCCATTTCACCTCCATGGCATTTGCTTTCAGTCTCAGGAGGGTCAGTTCTATTCAGTTCTGCCTCAGGAAGGTCAGTTCTATTCAGTTCTACCTCAGGAGGGTCAGTTCTATTCAGTTCTACCTCAGGAGGGTCAGTTCTATTCAGTTCTACCTCAGGAGGGTCAGTTCTATTCAGTTCTACCTCAGGAAGGTCAGTTCTATCCGGTTCTGCTGGCTGTAAAATGGAGGGAAGAACACATTCAGCTCTGATAGTGCATGTAGCAGAAAGAGCAGAGTGGAGTACTGACCTGTAAATGTAAAATAGCATGTGTTATATCATTCTATAGCACAAATCAGTCCAGTGCTAACATAGGGCTGAGGGACCAGATGGGAGACGAACCCCCCCTCGGCTGTGCCAGACAGACAGACTGACCCACAGACTGACCTCAGTGGGGGTCAGTCCCTCACGCCACATAACGGCTGAGTGACCCCCCGGGCTCCCTTCATCGCTCTCATGCTTTTGTTCTGTCTCCTCTCTCCCTTTCATTCAGCATTCGTCTGCATGAAACTGTTTCATTATCTGTTCTCTCTATTTCCTCGTTATTAAATCATTAATCAAACTTGCACAAAACATTGTGATAATTATAACAAACACAGAATCTAATAAACAACACAATTGAAAACATTTGAACTCATTAATGGTTTATTCCTCTTACACTTATTGCAACATCATATTAAATATGAAACATAAAATGTGAAATGCAGTTAATATGCTGTAAATGTGGTAATTACAGAAGTTTAGATTAAAGTCCTGTTTGATGTCAAGCAATCTGCCTAAGAAGTTAGAGCGACTGACTGCTGGAGTGAAATTCATCGTCTTTACAAAACTAAACATGTTAATGATGATGTGAGCACAGTAAAGACTATTCAGCCCAGGAGATGTGTGTGTTTCAGAGGAGTGTCTCTGATTGGCCGTGTGTTTCAGAGGTGTGTCTCTGAATGGCCGCGTGTTTCAGAGGTGTGTCTCTGAATGGCCGCGTGTTTCAGAGGTGTATCTCTGAATGGCCGCGTGTTTCAGAGGTGTGTCTCTGAATGGCCGCGTGTTTCAGAGGTGTGTCTCTGAATGGCCGCGTGTTTCAGAGGAGTGTCTCTGAATGGCCGCGTGTTTCAGAGGTGTGTCTGAATGGCCGCGTGTTTCAGAGGAGTGTCTCTGATTGGCCGCGTGTTTCAGAGGTGTGTCTGAATGGCCGCGTGTTTCAGAGGTGTGTCTCAGAATGGCTGCGTGTTTCAGAGGTGTATCTCTGATTGACAGCTTGCTTCTGAGGTGTGTCTCTGAATGGCCGCGTGTTTCAGAGGTGTGTCTCTGAATGGCCGCGTGTTTCAGAGGTGTGTGTCTGAATGGCTGCGTGTTTCAGAGGTGTGTCTCTGAATGGCCGCGTGTTTCAGAGGTGTATCTCTGATTGACAGCTTGTTTCTGAGGTGTGTGTCTGAATGGCCGCGTGTTTCAGAGGTGTATCTCTGATTGACAGCTTGTTTCTGAGGTGTGTGTCTGATTGATAGCGTGTTTCAGAGGAGTGTCTCTGAATGGCCGCGTGTTTCAGAGGTGTGTCTCTGAATGGCCGCGTGTTTCAGAGGTGTGTCTCTGAATGGCCGCGTGTCTCAGAGGTGTATCTCTGATTGACAGCTTGTTTCTGAGGTGTGTGTCTGATTGATAGCGTGTTTCAGAGGAGTGTCTCTGAATGGCCGCGTGTTTCAGAGGTGTGTGTCTGATTGACAGCATGTTTCAGTGGTGTGTGTCTGATTGACAGCGTGTTTCAGAGGAGTGTCTCAGATTGGCCGCGTGTTTCAGAGGTGTGTCTCTGAATGGCCGCGTGTTTCAGAGGTGTATCTCTGAATGGCCGCGTGTTTCAGAGGTGTATCTCTGAATGGCCGCGTGTTTCAGAGGTGTGTCTCTGAATGGCCGCGTGTTTCAGAGGTGTGTCTCTGAATGGCCGCGTGTTTCAGAGGTGTGTCTCTGAATGGCCGCGTGTTTCAGAGGTGTGTCTCTGAATGGCCGCGTGTTTCAGAGGTGTATCTCTGATTGACAGCTTGTTTCTGAGGTGTGTGTCTGATTGATAGCGTGTTTCAGAGGAGTGTCTCTGAATGGCCGTATGTTTCAGAGGTGTGTCTCTGAATGGCTGCGTGTTTCAGAGGTGTGTGTCTGATTGACAGTGTGTTTCAGAGGTGTGTGTCTGATTGACAGTGTGTTTCAGAGGTGTGTGTCTGAATGACAGTGTGTTTCAGAGGTGTATCTCTGATTGACAGCGTGTTTCTGAGGTGTGTGTCTGAATGGTAGTGTTGTTGTATGAGACACGTTTCATGCGAGGCATGCTGTTGGATGACAGGCTGCTGTTCAGAAGGTGATGTAGGATATCAGGACTGACTGAGCCTCTCTAATGTGAGCAGACAGCTCATTCTGCCCCTGGGAACTACATCAGAAATATAAATCCCATTCAGCGAATGAAAGAGATGGAACAGAATTCAAGCTGAAAATGATCAAAGAATAAACAAAGGGAGATAACAAAGAAACTGCTGTGCTGTCAGTTAAGGAGATCACCCTGTGCTCAGGCTGGGCCCTATAGAGTGACTCAGTCAGTAAAGGCTGGGCCCTATAGAGTGACTCAGTCAGTAAAGGCTGAGCCCTATAGAGTCACTCAGTCAGTAAAGGCTGGGCCCTATAGAGTGACTCAGTCAGTAAAGGCTGGGCCCTATAGAGTGACTCAGTCAGTAAAGGCTGGGCCCTATAGAGTGACTCAGTCAGTAAAGGCTGGGCCCTATAGACTCACTCAGTCAGTAAAAGCTGGGCCCTACAGAGTGACTCAGTCAGTAAAGACTAGGCCCTATAGAGTGACCCAGTCAGTAAAGGCTGGGCTCTATAGAGTCACTCAGTCAGTAAAGGCTGGGCCCTATAGTGTCACTCAGTCAGTAAAGGCTGGGCCCTATAGAGTGACTCAGTCAGTAAAGGCTGGGCCCTATAGAGTCACTCAGTCAGTAAAGGCTGGGCCCTATAGTGTCACTCAGTCAGTAAAGGCTGGGCCCTATAGAGTGACTCAGTCAGTAAAGGCTGGGCCCTATAGAGTGGCTCAGTCAGTAAAGGCTGGCCCTATAGAGTGGCTCAGTCAGTAAAGGCTGGGCTGGGCCCTATAGAGTGGCTCAGTCAGTAAAGGCTGGGCCCTATAGAGTGGCTCAGTCAGTAAAGGCTGGGCCCTATAGAGTGGCTCAGTCAGTAAAGGCTGGGCCCTATAGAGTGACTCAGTCAGTAAAGGCTGGGCCCTATAGAGTGACTCAGTCAGTAAAGGCTGGGCCCTATAGACTCAATCAGTCAGTAAAAGCTGGGCCCTACAGAGTGACTCAGTCAGTAAAGACTAGGCCCTATAGAGTGACCCAGTCAGTAAAGGCTGGGCTCTATAGAGTCACTCAGTCAGTAAAGGCTCACTCAGTCAGTAAAGGCTGGGCCCTATAGAATGACTCAGTCAGTAAAGGCTGGGCCCTATAGTGTCACTCAGTCAGTAAAGGCTGGGCCCTATAGAATGACTCAGTCAGTAAAGGCTGGGCCCTATAGAGTGACTCAGTCAGTAAAGGCTGGGCCCTATAGAGTGGCTCAGTCAGTAAAGGCTGGGCCCTATAGAGTGGCTCAGTCAGTAAAGGCTGGGCCCTATAGAGAGTGACTCAGCTCAGTCAGTAAAGGCTGGGCCCTATAGAGTGACCCTATAGAGTGACTCAGTCAGTAAAGGCTGGGCCCTCAGTAAAATACAGAGTGACTCAGAGTGGCTAGAGTGACCCATAGAGTGACTCAGTCAGTAAAGGCTGGGCCCTATAGTGTCACTCAGTCAGTAAAGGCTGGGCCCTATAGAATGACTCAGTCAGTAAAGGCTGGGCCCTATAGAGTCACTCAGTCAGTAAAGGATGGGCCCTATAGAGTGGCTCAGTCAGTAAAGGCTGGGCCCTATAGAGTGGCTCAGGGCCCTATAGTAAAGGCTGGGTGAGTGGCTCAGTCAGTAAAGGCTGGGCCCTATAGAGTGACTCAGTCAGTAAAGGCTGGGCCCTATAGAGTGGCTCAGTCAGTAAAGGCTGGGCCCTATAGAGTTGTTTAGTTAGTGAAGGTCCAGTGTGTTTTTTCTCCCAGTATGAGACATGGCGATGAAGCAGGTAGAGAAATGAGTGTTTGCAGGTTTTAGGTGACTGAAGTGGGTTTTCACTTTCAGTCTCAGCAGAAAAACATGGGAAATGTGGTGGGCTGAGAGATTCCACTCAAAATCTACATCACACACATGCCCAGCTGCAAATTAACACCCTTCAAAGTGGAAAAGTCTTTCCACAAGGCCTTTGCTGCAAAGACCAAAATAAGTTGTTTGCAAAATAAATTAAATTTTCCAAAATGATATCGCTGCGGGTGCCAGAGCAGCTTCCTGTCTCTAGTGCAGTACCCTCTCTCTCGGGTAAGCCCTCAGAACTCTGGTTTGGTTCCACAGCTGTCTGACCCAGGCCTGAGGCCCGCACTGGGTGGAATCATGTGGATAATCATGTTGCCATCGGTAATGCCGTCATGGTAACTGAGGACCTGGTGAGGCAGCAGGGACGTGACCGGGACCGGGCTGCTGCTGCGGTCACCCTGACTCATCCCTGAGCCAGCAGCGATGCCCGCGCGCTTTTAATTGCCTACAACTTAAATCTCAGCAGCGGCCGCTTCCCCCGGAGGGCCCGGCGGGTCCCTCATTTGCACCAGCTAATCCTCAGACACTTAATGTCCATTTAAAAGGACATCCGTCTGTTTTTGGGGCTGGAGCAAGGAGTTATATTCATTTATAATTTACCGCTGAGAGCTGGTGCTGACCCATCGGGGGGAGGGTGCGGACAGCCATAGCGCAGAGGCCTCCAGCCATTTTAATTACCCAAATCAAGCACAGCATTCCCCCCTGATTAATCGCAGTAATTTAAGTACGCATTCCCAAACGCTGCCCGTGTCCTCCCCCACCCCAGGCGTACAGTGACAGAGTGTTTGGGGTTTCTTAGACACCGGCCCAGTGGAGCGCGCTCATGTGATCTGCCCAAGGCAGAGAGAGTGTGTGGAGCTGGGTTTGAGTCTCTCCATTTGCGGGTGTTAGGTGGCCATTTATCCACACCTGCGTAACACAGGAACTCCTCCAAGGACCAAAGCATTGCCAGGGTTGTAATGTGTTGCCATGGCAGCACTTCGATCTCAAAATGAGCAATTAGCGCAAGAGAAGGCTCGCTCCTGCTCTGAACAAGTGCATCTCACGCTCTGGCCATCTCCCCTGCAACTCGCTGGACATGTTTGATCTAGGACTGTGATACTTTGTATGACAGGACCATGCACAGTACCGCTCCGAACACACTGCACACACATCCTAACACAGCCCCAAACAAACACAAAAATGTACTTAAAAATACTTGATTTTTTTATATCGGGAAACACTCTACTGTGGTAGAAAGAGACTGAGAAAGAGACACACAGAAAGAGACTGAGAAGGAGACACACAGAAAGAGACTGAGAAAGAGACACACAGGAAGAGACTGAGAAAGAGACACACAGAAAGAGACCGATAAACAGACACGCAGGAAGAGACCGAGAAAGAGACACACAGAAAGAGACTGAGAAAGAGACGTACAGAAAGACACCTAGAAAGAGACACACAGAAAGAGACTGAGAAAGAGACACAGAAAGAGACTGTGAAAGAGACTGCAGATGCGATTGTAGTTTTGTTACTAACGAGCTGTTTCTGTCCTCATTGGTGACGTTGTTGTCCCTGCAGGCTGGTTGACATCACTGGAGCAAACGGTTCGAGCATATTAGCTGCTGGTTTGATCTATCGTATCAACATCCCACTTTGAGGAAACGATGAGAGCTGCATGCAAATGGCTGTGCCACCACAAGACCAGGCCTCCATCACAAACCTCCACTGTCACATGACTGGGGTGGTAGATGTGGGAACTCAAACCTCCACTGTCACATGACTGGGGTGGTAGATGTGGGAATTATCTTGTTTTCACCTCAGTGGGCCTCCTAAAGTAATTTCCCTCCCTGGCACACCTGTCCATTCAGCTGCAGTCTGCCATTGGAGGGAGGATTGAGAGTATACTGTGCTTTGTTCCTGTTCCCTCCTGCCTGCGTGTTCCATCGTACCCTGCTAACATCCCCAAGCTTTCCCCTGTCAGCAGGATGGGGGCAGACCTGCAGGAGATGGAAGCTGCTAAACTCACACATTTATCCTTTAAAAGGGAAAAAGAAAAAAGCTGAATTGACTCAAATCTCCCGGTTTAATGTTGTCATTAGTCTGAGCGAAACCCGACCCGACCCGACTAAGTCCGCTCGCTGTCCTCAGCTCCCCCAGATTCTCTATGTTGAAATGTTGCTTTGGGATTTTGCCAGTCATGGCTAAAAACTCTTAGTAATCCATCCTTAGAAAAACAACCAAACAAACGGGGTACACTTGTGACAGAAAGGCAAGATCTGAAGTGTGTGAAAAATTTGTGATAAAAACAACAGGAGTGTTTGATTGAAGCGTTGCCGTGGGGATTGGCAGTGTTTTATGGACTCGTGGTCCTCGTCTCCTGTCTGTATGCCCTGCTTCAGTCTCTGGCTCTGTGGCTCGCCCCTCATTAAGGTTCCTCTCTGCTCTAATGGCCTGTCCACCCCCCTTCCCCCAGCGGTGACCGCAGCCTCCAGCCTGCCTGTGGGTGGACCGTGTTGGACCCAAGCATGATCTCTGTGACCTGTCAGGCCAGAGTCTGTTTGCTATGCGTAATGAGATGAGTTCATCAATTAAACGCCCACGGCGGGCCATCTAAGCCCCCCCAGCACCAGGCACCCCCAGCACCAGGCCCCCACCGTGTCAGGCCGGAGACGGACAGCACGTTTCCCTGTCATGCATGCGTTTCCGTGGGTGGGAGTCCTGGGCTCTCTGCAGCCTGCGTGGGCCTCAGGCCCTCTCCCCCTGGGTGTGCGTGGGCCTCAGGCCCTCTCCCCCTGGGTGTGCGTGGGCCTCAGGCCCTCTCCCCCTGGGTGTGCGTGGGCCTCAGGCCCTCTCCCCCTGGGTGTGCGTGGGCCTCAGGCCCTCTCCCCCTGGGTGTGCGTGGGCCTCAGGCCCTCTCCCCCTGGGTGTGCGTGGGCCTCAGGCCCTCTCCCCCTGGGTGTGTGTGGGCCTCAGACCCTCTCCCCCTGGGTGTGTGTGGGCCTCAGACCCTCTCCCCCTGGGTGTGCGTGGGCCTCAGACCCTCTCCCCCTGGGTGTGCGTGGGCCACAGGCCCTCTCCCCTGGGTGTGTGTGGGCCTCAGACCCTCTCCCCTGGGTGTGTGTGGGCCTCAGATCCTCTCCCCTGGGTGTGTGTGGGCCTCAGGCCCTCTCCCCTGGGTGTGTGTGGGCCTCAGGCCCTCTCCCCTGGGTGTGTGTGGGCATCAGGCCCTCTCCCCTGGGTGTGCGTGGGCCTCAGGCCCTCTCCCCCTGGGTGTGCGTGGGCCTCAGGCCCTCTCCCCCTGGGTGTGTGTGGGCCTCAGGCCCTCTCCCCCTGGGTGTGTTTGTTCAGAGATTAAGCGAGCCGTGACTCAGCGAGAGACGTGCTAATAATGTTATCCTCCTTACTTTTCAGGTGAACAGAATAACACGTGAAGCAGGCATCCGATCCGGGGGCGTTTAAGGGGGTGTTGCTTTGCGTCCCCAGAACACTCTGAGGAGAGGGAAGAGCAGGCTCTCTCACAAGGTGCTCAGCCTACAAATTACTACAGCAGAGTGAGTATGGGAGTCGGGCTTATTAAGTTCAGGTGCAGCCTGCATTAACACAGAGCCCAGCGAGAGGGCCAGGTGCTCCTCTGTGCTCCCATCATTGAGTATTCAGTGCAGGGATCCTCACCGCCCCGCTCCGCTCCTCTCACACTCACCCTGGGGGAAGGCGAGGGAGGAGGGCCTGGCGTTGTAGAAATGACCCAATGCCCTGAGCAGGGAGGAAATGGCCTCCCCAGCTCCTGCTTCTCAGCTGGGCTTCCTGTCTGTGCTGCTTAATGAGGTGGCTGGATGGACCGAGGTCCCTCCTGGTGTCTGGCTGTGCGGAGTCCGTCTGAGCAGGTCCAGCCTGTACACAGCAGCGGTCAGAGTGAAGCCCCTCGTTCGCAGGGATGGGCCTCTCACAGTGATGTCACAATGAGGAGTAATGGCAACGTCATTACACTGCTGTAATGAGCGTTAACGTGCTGCCATAAGTGGCAGTAATTCATCTGGTGGTGTGATGTCATAGTGAGCAGTAGCAAGCCTGTTGCAGTGATGTCATCATTTCACACACCGTTTCCAGGGAAAATCGTTTTCTGTTTCTCATGCAGAGTTTACAGATAAACTCTGAGCCACACCTTTTGGTAACACACATGCCAAAGGCAGATGTTGGGGGTGGCACTTTTGGTTTAAGGTATCGGGGGGGTGGCAGTATCTGCATTCAGAAAGGTATGTTCTAGAACTAGGTATCAGGTGAACTGAAGCTTTGAATTAAAAGGTTACATTGGGAAAGCAGAGAAAGCATGTGCATTGGTCCTGTTGATGTGGCTTTCACCCTCTTTATTCTGCTCCATCCAGAACAAAGCTCAAAAAAGAGGCATAATGGCAGAATTATGTGAACAGAATTTCCTTTGATTTGCTGTAGCGATCACATTCACTTTGGGACGAGGCGCAAAGCAACGGAGCGCACAGCACATCTATCAGCCTGCATTGTGAGCCTGAGCCTGAGCCGGCAGCTGCTGTTCGGCGCATATGGAAGCCGTGGGAGTTAAATGGATCTGCTCTTATGGCAGACAGATTCTTAAGGCAGCCTGTCTGTAGCAAACACAATACCTGCAGGAGACAATGGGAGAGGAAAAATCAAAGATTCTTTTATGATTTTAAAACAAAAGAATGTTACATTGTGTGGTGTGTTTGCTCACTGTGAATGTGGAGGTTTTGTGTGTCTCGCCGTGCCTCACCGAGCCTCACCGAGCCTCACTGTTTCTCTGTGTCTCTGTGTGTCAACATGTCTCACCAAGCCTTGCTGTGTTTCTCTGTGTCTCAACGTGTCTCACCGAGCCTCACTGTGTTTCTCTGTGTCTCAACGTGTCTCACCAAGCCTCGCGGTGTTTCTCTTTGTCTCTGTGCCTCGCCGTGCCTCACCAAGCCTCGCTGTGTTTCTCTGTGTTTCTGTGTCTCACCGTGTCTCACCGTGTCTCACTGTATCTCCCCGTGTCTCACCGTGTCTCGCTGTGCCTCGCCGCACCTCACCGCGTCTCTCCGTGTCTCGCTGTATCTCGTTGTGTCTCACTGTGCCTCGCTACACCTCGCCTGAAATACATGAGGGTGTCTGCAGAGTGCTGTTTGCTGTGGTCTGGGCTCAGCTCTGTGTGGTTAAGTTTAGGCTGAAGTGTTGGGCCTATGTAATCTCTAATGAGGAGTCCAGTTAGTCTCAGCCTGCCTGGGAACACAACAAAAACCCCCTCCCACGCCACAGTAACGGAACAACACCAGCCTCCCCCTCCCACGCCACAGTAACGGAACAACACCAGCCCCCCGGCCCCCACGTGACACGGTAAAAATATGAGCCAGCCTCTACCACTCCACTGTGAAATAGTAACAGAATATTGCAGCCCAATGGGACACAAGGAATGGGGCACAGCAGAAGAGCAAACGGGGAGGAGAAGGAGATGGAGGCAAAATGAGTCCATTCAGCCAATCTGGTTTCATCATCTGATCAGAGGCACATCAACACTCACAAGTGCCTCGGTGGATTACTGAGTACATAAAGAATTCACCAGCTCGAAACTTGTTTTGATGCCAGAATATTCAGAAGTTTTCAATTAAATTGGCATTCAGCCCATTCTGCTCTTTTTTGTGCAAAATTGATCGTCAGCCTGAAATGTTCTCTCTTATAAGATTAGCTGAGATTATAATCTTATAAGATTGCTGAACACACATGAATGGGTCTCACCTTGGAGCATACTGTGTGACACCCAAAGGAATGAAAATATCCCTGTGCAAACTCCAACACCTGAGTACTACAGACAGCATACCTCAGGAGGTTTTACATAATTACATATTTACATACCGTGTTTCCCCAAAAATAAGACAGGGCTTATGTTCATTTTCACTCCAAATGACGCACTAGGGTTTATATTCAGGGGAGATCTTTTTTTCATGTACTGTGCAATAATACACATTTACTCAAAATGCAAAACAATTTACTCAAAAACTAATTTACAACAATTTACTCAAAAACGGTCATGTCATCATATTCTGGGATGTCATTGTTCTCCAAACTACTGGATTCCAAAATTCCGGCGGGGTTTTCGTGTGACTCCATTTCCTGCAGAACCTTCGTCCCCAATCTCTCATGTTGAGCAATAGAGGTCTCATTGAATGAGCACTGCTTGTCCAGGTAGCCTTCTCGTAGTGCATTGGCAACACAGCTGTCAGTGATTTTATTCCATTTCATTTGAATTCTTCTGGAAATATACCAAACTGTGGTGCATTAGCAAGTGCAAATGTTTGAATATCAGCCAAAGCCTTTGCTCTCCTGTCAGCAACCCATTCACAGATGACGTCTTCCAGCTCAGAAAATAACGGTTGCCGACCTGATCCACACTTGGGTTTCTTAGCATTTCCCTCGTCCACCTGTTGACTGAGTTTATTGTAGTCTACTCACCATTCAGAGATCAAATTCTTCTCTTTGCAGAAAGCAGTAAGATTCTTGCCTCGGGCTTCTTCCACGATTCCTTTCTTGAACTTAATGGAGTAGCTCTTAATTCTTGCACTCATCATGTCTTGGGGTCTAATGACTTGAGCAAATTTTCCATACATACAGCTGAATTTCAGGTAAATTAGCCCAAAACTCTGGCGTTTAAGGGAATATTATTTGAAAACCTCTTTTTGCTGAAAGTGTTAACTCGGGCTTATTTTAGGGACAGGGCTTATATTACAATCATCCGAAAAATCTAGCCCTATACCTGCATAAGATCTGCTGTCTTGTGGCTGAATTTTCTGTATTTTTTTGGATTTTGTCATCGCCTAACTCTCACTCACAGCAGTTTTTTATTGATTATAAATTAACAGACAAAAGACTGAAAACAGTTTCCTCTTTGGGCAAGGCTCAGTCTCCATTCCCAGCCTTTGTTCTCAGTCTTCATTCCCAGCCTTTGATCTCAGCCTTTGTTCTCAGTCTTCATTCCCAGCCTTTGAACTCAGTCTTTGTTCTCAGTCTTCATTCCCAGCCTTTGTTCTCAGTCTTCATTCCCAGCCTTTGATCTCAGTCTTTGTTCTCAGTCTTCATTCCCAGCCTTTGAACTCAGTCTTTGTTCTCAGTCTTCATTCCCAGCCTTTGATCTCAGTCTTTCTTCTCAGTCTTCGTTTCCAGTCTTCGATCTCAGTCTTCAGTGTCGATCTCAGTCTTTGTCCCTATCTCAGCCTTCATTTCCGATCTTCGTTCTCAGTTTTCATCCTCAGTTTTCATCCTCAGTCTTTGTGCTTGGCAGCCGCATCATCCAGCTGCCGCTGGGTTATATGAGTGTATTTCCTGAGCACAGTGCTGAGCACGGTGTTACCTGGCAGCCCCACCCCCCCGCCTGTTACCTGTTACCTGGGTCATTCCGGGGGCAGCCCAACCCCTGGGGGTGAGCCCCCAGCGGTACCAGAGGGCAGCATAGCAGGCCTCAGCTTCAGCTTCAGCCAGGCAGATCGCACCCGCAGCCCTGAGCTCAACCCTCAGCTTCAGCTTCAGCTTCAGCCAGGCAGATCGCACCCGCAGCCCTGAGCTCAACCCTCAGCTTCAGCTTCAGCTTCAGCCAGGCAGATCGCACCCGCAGCCCTGAGCTCAACCCTCAGCTTCAGCTTCAGCCAGGCAGATCGCACCCGCAGCCCTGAGCTCAACCCTCAGCTTCAGCTTCAGCTTCAGCCAGGCAGATCGCACCGCAGCCCTGAGCTCAACCCTCAGCTTCAGCTTCAGCCAGGCAGATGAGCGCACCCACAGCCCTGAGCTCAACCCTCACCTTCAGCTTTCAGCTTCAGCTTTAGCCAGGCAGATCGCACTTCAGCTTCAGCCAGGCAGATTGCACCCCCTGAGCTCAACCCTCAGCCCTCAGCTTCAGCTTCAGCCAGGCAGATCGCACCCGCAGCCCTGAGCTCTGAGCTCAGCCCCCTCAGCTTCAGCTTCAGCCAGGCAGATCGCACCCGCAGCACCCCGCGGCCTGAGCTCAACCTCAGCTTCAGCTTCAGCTTCAGCCAGGCAGATCGCACCCGCAGCCCTGAGCTCAACCCTCAGCTTCAGCTTCAGCCAGGCAGATCGCACCCGCAGCCCTGAGCTCAACTTCAGCCCTCAGCTTCAGCTTCAGCCAGGCAGATCGCACCCGCAGCCCTGAGCTCTCAGCCAGGCAGCCCTCAGCTTCAGCTTCAGCCAGGCAGATCGCACCCGCAGCCCTGAGCTCAACCCAGCACGACATCCTAGATTTACAGTCTGTGTGTTTCTGCTAGAGGAAACACCTTTAAACTGCAAGCAACACAAACAGGGTCTGACAGCAAGAACAACATGAACATGAACTGCATTGTGTGAGTTCTGAGAGGAACACAAAGCCCCGAATAAATCCCTGACGCTTTTTCCTGCATCGTGGGTAAATAATGGATGATTTCCCTGGTTATTTTTCTTAAGAGCTGCAGGGTAACTCCATGCTCCCTGATAGATGGTGATGTGATAGGTACCCCAGCATGTCTCTGCCAAACCACACAGCTGGAGAGGACAGGGAGACGGAAACCTCAGCGCTGACCCGCCACACAGGGACAGATAGCAGCGTAGCCCGTCTACTGTCATCTGAGAAAACACAGCAAACTGCATGAGTCACTGGCATGGCACTGCCACCAGTCACCGTGATGGCTGAGATAAAGCCATGACACACATGGCACAGTCACCGTGATGGCTGAGATAAAGCCATGACACACATGGCACAGTCACCGTGATGGCTGAGATAAAGCCATGACACACATGGCACAGTCACCGTGATGGCTGAGATAAAGCCATGACACACACCACACAGCTGAGACTTCAGCAGCCAGGAATTAGCCACTTGCAGCTTAATTTGCCCAGGTGTGTTTGCTGGCAGACAGCCTCACCTGATATGCTCCTGGAGGAAAGGGGTGTGCGTGGTGAGTGAGTGAGTGAGTGAGTGAGTGAGTGAGTGAGTGAGTGAGTGAGTGAGTGAGTGAGTGAGTGAGTGAGTGAGTGAGTGAGTGAGTGAGTGAGTGAAGTGAGTGAGTGAAGTGAGTGAGTGAGTGAAGTGGTGAGTGGTGGTGAGTGAGTGAGTGAGTGAGTGAGTGAGTGAAGTGAGTGATGGAGTGATGGAGTGCGAAGCTGTCAGTCACACCCAGAGCAGCACTAGCGTTGTAGTGTGTAACAGCTCCAAGTGCAACTCCACACCCAGGACTGAACGCGGCATTACAGCTACCCAGCATCGCAGGCATGGTATAACCTGCAATTCATGTGTAATAACATACTGCACAGCGCAGAGTATATGTGTAATAAAATTATATGTAATATTTTTAAAAACAATTAAAGAGCATATATAAGATGAGAGCACCATGAGACATTAGTTTCAGTCTGTAGACACATCTATGGAAAGACACATCATGGTGTGTTATATATCAGTGATGGGCTTGAGAAACGCAGCTCAATATGGACAGTATGGAGCTGCATATGTGCCCAGCTCAGCAGTTAGCCTGCTACGGTACTGCAATATGGGCTCTTTGGAAAGTGTGTTTACGCTCTCTGTTTGTGCATCCGCTGTAATGATGTGGACCTCCTCCATCTGTCTGCACGCTCGGATTAAATGAGAGAGTTTATGAGTGCTGTGGCAGGGCTGCCGTGCTAACGGTGTGCTAATGTCCTCCTGCAGAGAGGCTCTGGTCTGGGCTGGCCAGTGGGACTCCCAAGCCATCACTCTGCCGGCTAATAACCTCGTCCTGCACGGCCGCTTTCAACTGCCGTTATAGAAATATTGACTCACACCTCTGTGACTTGGGGCACAGTGTATTAGCATGAAGTGTACTGACAGAAATAAGAAACTAATTTGTTGTAGCTGTTGGGGGGCAGGTGATGGCAGAGGAAACACTGCTTTGGTGCCATGCCTGCTGGGTGCGGCAGGTCACAGGTTGCACGGGGGGGGGGCAGTAATGCTCCTGCATGGCTGACCTCTGTCCTGTGACCCTGTAATGCACCTTTCCCTCTTCCAGTCTTTTGGCACTATAAAGCTGCTGCATTGCTGTCTCAGTTCTTTGCAGTGTTGCTGTTCTGCTCATGCATTGGGCTGTGTGAATAAAGACAGCAGGAACTGTCCGCCTGTACAGTCTATGGGCGAGATTCAATTAAACACACTCGAGTCTGTTTAAGGGCACATGCAAATCAATCCAAACATACATACACAGCAATAAAAAAAACTGTTTCTTATCTGAACTGCAATCTTGCCATAACATTAGATTCATCCTTTAGTTCCTGCTCTCCATTAGCTACGCAAGTCGTGCAGTTCTGACCCTTTCTGTAAACCCGGCCTCCTGCTCTATGTGTTTTATGTGCTGCATCTCTCCCCAGCACAGAGAGCAGCCAGACGGTGGAGTCCATCAGAGCTCCAGTATGGGGGGGGAAGTGAAGGTGGCCTGTGCAGGGATGAGTTGGGTTGAAAAATGACCCTCACATGGCCGTACTCAGGCCTGGCTTTCGGGAGCATTACCCCACCCAGAGTAATGTCAGAGGTGTGTCGATGATTTAACAAACAGCCTCCTGTCCCTCGCTGCTTGCCTCCGTTTTGAGGTTAGAGCTTCAGGTTCCATGGTTGCAGGTTCTGTTATAAGTTCCATGGATGCTCTCTGATAGGCTAGCTTGTTCTCAGGTGCTGCTCTCTGATAGGCTGGCCTGTTTGTCTATTGTTTGTCCCTGCTGTAGTCTCCTCACAGAGAAGCACACATTACTCACAGGCGGGTGTACCGGGGGTTATGGGGGGAGATCTGTGGGGGTGGGCAGTAACACACAAAGCCGTGGGGAAGAGGAGGGGGGGCACCTGTCTTCAGCCTGTCACCCCCCACCCCACCCTGTGCCATCTGCAGTTGTCAGAAATGTCCCTACTCTGGCTCAGGTTATGCAGAGCCAGAGGGGACAAAGCAACATCCCATCATTATGTCCATCTGACAACATCACTGCAGAGAAGCTCACACACACATTCAAAAACAGACAGACAAACAGACACACTCACACAGACACACACACACACACATACACAGGTGAAGTGGCACATCGGAGGCGAGCTCTATGGTGGAGCTCAGGTCTGTCCTGTAGCAGTTTCCTCACCTGTGGGCTCTGCCTCCTGCACCCTAACTTCCCTTATCACTGTCTGCAGATGCAGCGAGACTCACACTGTGAGGACACACGAAACTGTGGATGAGAAAAAGAAAGAGAAAGATGAGAGAGAGAGAAATGAACGAAATGGTTATTTCCCAGTGTGCCTCACAGTCATGTTCTCTGTTGTTAGTCCTGTGTTTGTGGGGTGGAATAAATCTTGTCAGTCGGGGTTTGGGGTACCCCAGCATGACTCAGTCAGACAGCGAGGTGCTGATTTTTCTCTGCGCTGCCACAGAGAGAGAGCTGTCAGCTGGGTGCGGTGTCTTTGTGGCAGCAGGGAGAGAAAAGCAGCCTTAAACAGCCACACCTGCCAGTGTGAGGCACCGTAGTGTGCTTCAGGTCCTGTGCTCACAGTGTGGTCAGGGAAGCTGGTCTCACCCCACCCACCCAGACCATGGGAGAGAGGTGCTATCTGAATAAGCTCGTCCGTCCGTCCGTGCGTGCGTGCGTGCGTGCACATGTGCATGCCACTCCAGAGAGGCTCCATATCCTGTCTGCGCAGCACCCCACTCCCCTTCCCACCCCCCACCCCAGTCTGGGGCGGCTGTCTCACCTTTCCTCTGGGGCCGTCTGGCTGTCTGCTCACCTGGGTTACCCCTGTCCCCCCCAGCCTAGCAGAGGGACAGTGACTCAGACCTGCTTTAGTCCAGCTGCTGGAAAAAGAGTTAGAGAGCCAATGCAGTCATATGATAACCCCCTCACTCAGGTACCTCAGCACCAAACACAAACCCCCTCACTCAGGTACCTGAGCACCAAACACAAACCCCCTCACTCAGGTACCTGAGCACCAAACACAAACCCCCTCACTCAGGTACCTGAGCACCAAACACAAATCCCCTCACTCAGGTACCTGAGCACCAAACACAAATCCCCTCACTCAGGTACCTGAGAACTAAAAACACAAACCCCCTAACTCAGGTACCTGAGCACCAAACACAAACCCCCTCACTCAGGTACCTGAGCACCAAACACAACCCCCCTCCCGTCACTCAAGTATCTAAGCAGCACTAAATACAATCTCATGTACTGCTGTGGGACTCACCTAGAAAGCTGTAAAGCTGTTTAGTACATTCATCAAACAAATGGGTCCACGTTAGATGTAATGTTGATGTAGATGCAGCGCTGATGTAGATGCAGCGCTGATGTAGATGTAGCATTGATGTAGATGTAGCGTTGATGTAGATGTAGTGTTGATGTAGATGTAGATGTAGTGTTGATGTAGATGTAGCATTGATGTAGATGTAGTGTTGATGTAGCTGTAGTGTTGATGTAGCTGTAGCGTTGATGTAGCTGTAGCGTTGATGTAGATGTAGATGTAGTGTTGATGTAGATGTAGATGTAGCATTGATGTAGATGTAGCATTGATGTAGCTGTAGTGTTGATGTAGATGTAGCGTTGATGTAGATGTAGATGTAGTGTTGATGTAGATGTCGTGTTGTCAGCCTGCTCCTGTTCAGTTAACACACTGAGCAGCTCTAAACAGCTCCCTTTCTTTGCATTATTCTGATTTTCAAACTCATTCATTTGTTCTTCTTAAATCTGCCCTGGCAGGGACCGTCTCTTTGTACAGTGACTCAGATATTATGATTTAAATTCTGAATAATAATGTTAGTCGTGTAGAGTCCCTCAGTAACTAGCAATAACAGTAATGATGTCGTCTTGTTACAGCTGTGTTTGTGACTGAAGCACATTTTACTTTGACTGATACGGCAGACGATTTCGCTTTCATGCAAAGTAACTGAAAGAAAATCCAGACATGAAGAGAAAAACAGGCAGTTTCTCTACCTCTCTTTCATCCTCAGCAGTCTGAGTTTAATGTGGTTCAGTGTTATCATTTCACTCAAACGAACTCCTACACCCAGCTTCAGGTTTTATTTCTGCCCCCCCTGGGAGCTGTGCCTTCTCTTCCTGGCGAAGCCGCACCCACATTATTAATTATTCAGCACTTTGGAAGGTCAAGCATCTGTTTCATACATATTCACTTTCAAATTTATGCAGAGTGACTTTTAACGTGGAAAATGTATAATAAGCGCATTTTCCCTGAGATTATACTGCTGATGTCCCCACTTACAGGGAAACTCAGACATTTGGGCACTTAAGCCCTTTTTTCTGCCCCTTTTTTCACATCAGCGGACAGGTGCTGTTTTTACCGGTGTCTGTGCAGGTAGCTCAAAGAGAAACCATTGTAAAATGTGTTGACAAAACAGCTGCAAGTCTATGGGAGCAGCTACCTACCGCCTCTCAAAATGGAGGAAGCACACCTTCCAGTAACTCCAAACCCTGGCTGTAATTTATATTGTGATAAACCTACACATGGCATAAATTATTTTATAAATTAATGAGGTGTGTTCAGAATCACAGGATTCCTTGCTGTCTGTGATGAGGTGTGCTTTTGTAAACGATTCTGATGCACAATCTCTGTCAGGACCATGAGTTTATTCGCTCTTTGTGTGTCTGAAATTAGTGACACCCTCCAGATTTCTCCTAAAGTCTCCAATGCAGAAATATAAAGCAAGAAATCTCTGTTTACTGGACCTTTTCAGCCAGTGCTCTTCGGCAGAAGTAGTGTATGAATGTGTATGGCAGATCCTGCCCTGTGTATTCCAGTGTATGGGAGAGTGCTGTGACTCAGCGTCACATCCTCCTCTTTCGCTCGTTGTGTAAACGGCTCTTGCTTCGTGTCATTTGGGTTACTGTGCAGACCCAGGCCAGTGTCAGCACACTCCCTCCTTCCTCTGATACACTGCATCTCTGCCCCTCTGTAAGTCTGCTGTTGATTTTAGCTTAACCTTTAAGAGATGGAGAGGCTGTGATAAATCAAATGGGTTCTGGCAGCTAATGTCAGAGGGGGAGAGAGCTGGAGAGAGCTGGAGAGAGAGAGGGAGAGAGGAGGAGAGAGTGGGAGAGAAACTGAGTGGGGCTGGTTCTGAGAAAGACAGGAGAGGCTGAGTGAATCAGAGTTTGCACCTGGGGGCTTCAGGTGACCTCTGCCAGGGCCATGGGGCGTTCCTGTGGAAACTGCAAAGGTTTCACTTCCTGTTAGGCTAAAGTGAGCGATGTGACACACAGGGGAACGCAGCGCCCCCGCTAGCCCTCCTCTGCCGCTGTGATGAGTGTGTCTGCGTGCCAGGATTTGGGTTCAAAGTTGGGTTTCATAACATTTACAGAGCCAAATGGCCTTGTGAATGTATTATGACATCATCCCATGAAGATTGCTCTCATTTGTGTTGCCTGTAAATCATGGCTGCCCATCTGCATATAAAACGTCACTCTTCCTGAATGCTGGCCTGTGGGGGATTGGTGTTTTTCAGGTCTGACCTGGTACCTTCTCTTGGTTTAGCAGTGTGCACATAGCTGAGGCTGAGTATGGACCGCATTTGGGGAACGCATGTCATGGAAGCATTTACTGTGCTTTCCCCCCAGCTGGGGGTTGATGATGGGTACAGGGGGGTCTGAGCCCTCTCTGTCTGGCTCTGGACGAGCCCTCAGGCCTCTCCCTTAGCGCTGGATGTTGGTGCGTCAGCGGCGTGATCGATCAGCTGAGGATCATCCTGCTGCCCGTTTCTGCGTAATCTGGCCTCCTGCCACATTAACGTGAGTGTCAGATCTCCACCAGCAGCCAAACCGCCCCCTCACCTTTTTCTGTCAAACTGCTGCAGACATGTGGGACTGGCTTCTTCAGCTCTTAGTTTAGAAACTGGGGAACTCATGGATGCTGCTGAAATGTATCTTGGTGAGCTTAAAGGAGGACCTTTATTCTCATACTCAATGCACAATGACTATCATTCACCTTTGTGCAGTGATAAGGCTATGGGGACGCTGTGTTGTAGGAGGTCCTGTCTCAGTGCAGTGGTGGGGACACTGAACTGTAGGAGGTGTTGTTCAGTGCAGTGATTATCTCAAATGAGCAGGCAGGCTGGTAACACTGTGTTTATCGTTTCTGAAGATGGCTCATACTTTTGTTCAGTCAGCACTGAGGCGTTCATCAAAGGTGTTTGTTACACTGCAATTGTATTTACACATGTGATTACATGCTTGTTTTTGCATTGTTTGAAGAATTATTGGATTATTGTTCCAGAAACATGAATCATTTGCAGGGAAGATGTGCATCTGTTCAGTAAGTCTGGCTGTTCATGTGCGTTATCTGGTAGCGGTGCGCGTTTTCTCCCTCCAGCCCAGTGCTAATCTTACACACATCAAACGGGGCCACAGGGCTCCGCGCTGCACTCACCATGTGTTTGTTTCTGTAAGTACTCCAGAGAACGATTTAAAAAAAACTAAAACACACATAATGCAAGACGCAGTGTCCTTCTTTTCAGCTCATGGAGTTAATTGAATGAAGGAGGCAGTGACCCATTTTCACTGAGCTTTTTATAATCTCCAGCCCAAAGCCAACAGGGCCCTCAACTGTTGCCTCTCATCAGAAAACCGCACCGTATTTCACTGGTTACTGCCAGTGCCCTGCTGCTGTACAGCACATAGTCATGTCACTCATCGCCATTCATTTATGTAATAATTATGTTGTCACACACACATACCGACTTTCTCTATTTTGGTACATTATTCCTCTTTCTCACTCCGCTCATCTCTCTCTCTCTCTCTCTCTCTCTCTCTGCTGATTGCACTCTCAGGCAGCTCAGAGCAGTGGCTGTATTCCCTGACCGTGTTTGTGAAGGTGTGTTTTTCTCTGTCGGCTTGCCGGTTGGCTGCGCAGAGTCTGTGGTTTATTGGATTCTGTTTATCGGTGAGCAGATTACACAGTGGGGGGCACAGTGCTGCAGGATCACACAGTCAGAGCCTGAATGAATCGTGTTCAGCGCAGAGATGGGCCCCACAAGTACAGATACTGCCTGTGCCAGAGCTGATTGGCCAGCAGCCCTTTCAGGGCAGCATGTGATTGGCTTCAACTAAATCCCCCCTTCACTGATAGGTGTTATTCTGTTTATACACTGTAACCTCTGAGCTACAAGCCCAGCTCCCTAACCATTACACTACACTGTAACCTCTGAGCTACAAGCCCAGCTAACCATTACCTAACCATTACACTACACTGTAACCTCTGAGCTACAAGCCCAGCTCCCTAACCATTACACTACACTGTAACCTCTGAGCTACAAGCCCAGCTCCCTAACCATTACACTACTGTAACTGTAACCTCTGAGCTACAAGCCCAGCTCCCTAACCATTACACTACACTGTAACCTCTGAGCTACAAGCCCAGCTCCCTAACCATTATACTACACTGTAACCTCTGAGCTACAAGCCCAGCTCCCTAACCATTACACTACACTGTAACCTCTGAGCTACAAGCCCAGCTCCTAACCATTACACTACACTGTAACCTCTGAGCTACAAGCCCAGCTCCCTAACCATTATACTACACTGTAACCTCTGAGCTACAAGCCCAGCTTACCTAATCATTATTACACTACACTGTAACCTCTAACTACAAGCCCAGCTCCTAACCATTACACTACACTGTAACCTCTGAGCTACACAGTAACCTCTGAGCCCAGCTCCTAACCATTACACTACACTGTAACCTCTGAGCTACAAGCCCAGCTCCCTAACCATTACACTACACTGTAACCTCTGAGCTACAAGCCCAGCTCCTAACCATTACACTACACTGTAACCTCTGAGCTACAAGCCCAGCTCCCTAACCATTATACTACACTGTAACCTCTGAGCTACAAGCCCAGCTCCTAACCATTACACTACACTGTAACCTCTGAGCTGAGCTAACAAGCCCAGCTCCTAACCATTATACTACACTGTAACCTCTGAGCTACAAGCCCAGCTCCCTAACCATTACACTACACTGTAACCACTGAGCTACAAGCCCAGCTCCCTAACCATTACACTACACTGTAACCTCTGAGCTACAAGCCCAGCTCCTAACCATTACACTACACTGTAACCTCTGAGCGCAGGTGGTTTTGATTGATCTCCTGTTGGCAGGTAGAAGAGACTGTCACTAAACACCTCCCTGCCGGAGTGTGCAGGGGCTGGGGCACTGTTCACCCTCACACACCCAGCTACAGTCATGCAGAACAGCTTGTGTTGCTGCATTTCCAAGGTCTGGTCCCATGTTGTCCTGTTTCAGCCTATATTCTGTACTCCTGCCAATTTCACTCTTAATGAAGCAGCCTACATTTTTGCAATTCAAATGTGCAGGATGGCTTGTTCAATATTGTGACAGGACAAGCCAAAATGGCCTTTCTCACAACCTCTAAAGAGAAGACTGCAAGGGCAAGAATATAATTATTCAAAGGTGATCAGAAAAACTGAAACCATGTAACTGCGAACCAGGGACAGAATAGAATTGTTTAACCGCTAACCTGGGACAGAATGGAACTGTTTAACTGCTAACCTAGGACAGAATGGAACTGTTTAACCGCTAACCTGGGACAGAATGGAACTGTTTAACCACTAACCTGGGACAGAATAGAACTGTTTAACCGCTAACCAGGGACAGAATAGAACTGTTTAACCACTAACCTGGGACAGAATGGAACTGTTTAACCGCTAACCTGGGACAGAATGGAACTGTTTAACCGCTAACCTGGGACAGAATGGAACTGTTTAACCGCTAACCTGGGACAGAATGGAACTGTTTAACCACTAACCTGGGACAGAATAGAACTGTTTAACCGCTAACCTGGGACAGAATGGAACTGTTTAACCACTAACCTGGGACAGAATGGAACTGTTGAACCGCTAACCTGGGACAGAATGGAACTGTTTAACCGCTAACCTGGGACAGAATGGAACTGTTTAACCGCTAACCTGGGACAGAATGGAACGGTATGGTCAGACCTGGTTCTTTGGGTCGCTACAGGCAGTTTTCATTCCTCCCCTTTAATTGAGACTGATTGACACCTGGGCCACCAGGTGAGCTCTGTCACCAATCAGCTGTACTGGCAGCTCTGAGGGCGAGCTTTGAGTGTGTCTGCTGTAGTCTATGAGGAACTCAAACTGAGCCCAAAGGGCCAGCTGTGCTGCTGGTTTTATAATCTGACTGATAATTAATTAGTTAATGCAGTTTGTGTGATTTATGTGATTTTCACTTTGTTTTACTCAAATTCATTTTAAAAATGCTTCCAGTTGGTATGAGATGTTGTTTGTATTTTGATTGGTGGTATGAGATGTTGTTTGTATTTTGATTGGTGGTATGAGCTGTTGTTTGTATTTTGATTGGTGGTATGAGATGTTGTTTGTATTTTGATTGGTGGTATGAGATGTTGTTTGTATTTTGATTGGTGGTATGAGATGTTGTTTGCATTTTGATTGGTGGTATGAGATGTTGTTTGCATTTTGATTGGTGGTATGAGATGTTGTTTGTATTTTGATTGGTGGTATGAGATGTTGTTTGCATTTTGATTGGTGGTATGAGATGTTGTTTGTATTTTGATTGGTGGTATGAGATGTTGTTTGCATTTTGATTGGTGGTATGAGATGTTGTTTGTATTTTGATTGAGATGTTGTATTTTGAGATGTTGTTTGTATTTTGATTGGTGGTATGAAATGTTGTTTGTATTTTGATTGGTGGTATGAGATGTTGTTTGTATTTTGATTGGTGGTATGAGATGTTGTTTGTATTTTGATTGGTGGTATGAGATGTTGTTTGTATTTTGATTGGTGGTATGAGATGTTGTTTGCATTTTGATTGGTGGTATGAGATGTTGTTTGCATTTTGATTGGTGGTATGAGATGTTGTTTGCATTTTGATTGGTGGTATGAGATGTTGTTTGCATTTTGATTGGTGGTATGAGATGTTTGCATATTTTGATTGGTGGTATGAGATGTTGTTTGCATTTTGATTTGTATGAGATGTTGTTTATTTTGAAATGATTGTTTGCATTTTGATTGGTGGTATGAGATGTTGTTTGCATTTTGATTGGTGGTATGAAATGTTGTTTGTATTTTGATTGGTGGTATGAGATGTTGTTTGCATTTTGATTGGTGGTATGAGATGTTGTTTGTATTTTGATTGGTGGTATGAGATGTTGTTTGTATTTTGATTGGTGGTATGAGATGTTGTTTGTATTTGATTGGTGGTATGAGATGTTGTTTGCATTTTGATTGGTGAGATGTTGTTTGCATTTTATGAGATGTTGTTTGCATTTTGATTGGTGGTATGAGATGTTGTTTGTATTTTGATTGGTGGTATGAGATGTTGTTTGTATTTTGATTGGTGGTATGAGATGTTGTTTGTATTTTGATTGGTGGTATGAGATGTTGTTTGTATTTTGATTGGTGGTATGAGATGTTGTTTGCATTTTGATTGGTGGTATGAGATGTTGTTTGCATTTTGATTGGTGGTATGAGATGTTGTTTGCATTTTTTGATTGGATGTTGTTTATTTTGATTGGTGGAAATGTTGTTTGTATTTTGATTGGTGGTATGAAATGTTGTTTGTATTTTGATTGGTGGGATGAGATGTTGTTTGCATTTTGATTGGTGGTATGAAATGTTGTTTGCATTTTGATTGGTGGTATGAAATGTTGTTTGCATTTTGATTGGTGGTATGAGATGTTGTTTGTATTTTGATTGGCTGTGGGCTCCATGATGCAGGATGTGAAGCTGCACTGTGACCCTCCACCAGCAGCTTACGCCTGACAGTTACCAAGGCAACCAGCTGCTAATGATCTTATCTGCTTGGTGAAGAACATGTCCTCACTGAGACCCAGGGTCTACAAAGCTCAACAATTCTATAAACTCTCTGTAAGACAAAGGATGCATTTCACATTTTCAGCTCATCCTTCCCCTGCCTGCATGACTGTGTGTCCGTCCACTGAAATAAACTCCCCCCGTGTCTTATGTGAGACGTTAGCACCAGGGGCTGACAGGCTCATTTGTAGGTTTCCATCTGGAGTATTTTGGGGTGGTGCTATGTCAGTCTGTAACATAACTGATGATGTCATCACTAGAATTAGAATCGCTACTATGTATTTTATATTTCAAAACATATATTATTATCAACTTGCTAAGTCGTTATATGTTGCACATATCTATAAATCTTCTAACGATGTAGTGATGGTTGTTCAGCACAATGATCACTGGGAATGAAAAGCACACACAATTTTAATTCAATGCATTCCAATTTTATTTACCTCCATCTGTCTCAAAAACTCTTTTTCAGGTAACTACAAGTGTATGCTATTCTAAACCAAAAAACCAAGAATAGACTACTCTTGTCACATCTCGTCCACAGCTGGAGTTGGCAGCTGCTGTCGGTGGTGTGAGCGATGCCACTGAAGAGCAGTGTGGAGATACTGCAGAACAGCAGATACAGCCGCAGAACACTGCAGAACAGCAGATACAGCCGCAGAATACTGCAGAACAGCAGATACAGCCACAGAATACTGCAGAACAGCAGATACAGCTGCAGAATACTGCAGAACAGCAGATACAGCCACAAAATACTGCAGAACAGCAGATACAGACACAGAATACTGCAGAACAGCAGATACAGCCGCAGAATACTGCAGAACAGCAGAGCCGCAGAATACTGCAGAACAGCAGATACAGACACAGAATACTGCAGAACAGCAGATACAGCCGCAGAATACTGCAGAACAGCAGATACAGCCACAGAATACTGCAGAACAGCAGATACAGCCGCAGAACACTGCAGAACAGCAGATATACTGCAGAATACTGCAGAACAGCAGATACAGACACAGAACACTGCAGAACAGCAGATACAGCCGCAGAACACTGCAGAACAGCAGATACAGCCGCAGAACACTGCAGAACAGCAGATACAGACACAGAATACTGCAGAACAGCAGATACAGACACAGAATACTGCAGAACAGCAGATACAGCCGCAGAATACTGCAGAACAGCAGATACAGCCGCAGAAAACTGCAGAACAGCAGATACAGCCGCAGAATACTGCAGAACAGCAGATACAGACACAGAACACTATAGAATCAAGCAGCCAGTCCTGGCTTTGGCTCGTTAGTGTTTAACGCTTTCCATTTCCCCATTATACATGAGCAAATTGAAGGTGTCGTATGTGTATGAGAGTGTGTATGTGTGTGTTTGTGTATTAAATATACATTTTGGGAAACTGACGTTAGTTTTTTTTTTCCTGAATGCAGTCTTGTTTTTTTCCTGTTATACTGACAGAATGTGTAATGCTCTGTGACTTTATGATAAGTTTAGCTGAGGTTCTTTGCTCCCTGTAAAATGAATGAATGCTTGAAGAGCACACCTGCAGGGAGGGGTAATTAGGAATGAAGTCAAAGTGTTACTTTGATGTTCTTGCTACAGTGTGAGGAAATCGTAGTTCGATATTTAGCCCTGGTTTGTTTATCATCTGTGAACAGTGAGAGGTAGTCATGGTGAATGGCAGTGTTTCAGGACCCATGGTGTACCCGGTGGAGGTGGGGTGTGGGGTGTGGAGTGTGGGGTGTGGGGTGTGGGGTGTGGAGTGTGGGGGAGCAGCACCGGTAACATGAGGTGACGTCTCCTGGCCTTCCTCCATTATTAATGTGCATTGTAGAGAGACTGGCGGCCGTGCTGGGGTTTGTTCTCGGAGCTGTGTGCCTGGATACGCTTGGCTGTGCGTTAAATAGATTTACTGTTTGTGACAAATGCACAGCGTGCAATGTTTTTTGCACAGCGTTTTTGGAGAAAAGCATTCAATGAAGACAGAATTTGTTGGGAAGGCTGGCATGGACAGATGCTTCAGTTTGAAGGAAAAATCTTGAGGCTACTTGTGACGTAGCCGCGCATTGTTGAGATGGTTTTTTCTTAATTTGTTTGTTTTTTTTCTTCTTGCAATTTTCACATATTCTGTGATATATTCGCTTCCCTGTCTGTTTTAGCCACATGTTAGCCTGTAGCCTACAGCAATGTTCTCACTCTCAGCCGCATCAAAGACCGCCTGGTGAAAGACTGCTACGCAAGTCAATTCAGATCCCAATATCAGAGCACAAAAGTCAGTCTGCCAGAAAGAGCTATCCATTTACCCACAAAGACAAAGCCTCAAAACTACACACGTATCCCTCGGAATATTTATTTAAACTGAAATAAATATTTAATCTGTATCCGTGTTATTACAGTGTTAAACGCACAACGAAATGGAGCGCCATCTCCGACCTCCAGCTCCAAGAGGAAATTTGCATTTTAATTAATTACCTGGCACAATTCTGCATTTTCATCACCATTAGACACTCCAATTATTTATGGAAGAATTAATTAATGGCTAACACAGCCTTGACCTATTTTCATTACATACTATACTTGTGTTTGATTACACGATGGTCATGCATGTCCCGCCGTAGAACAATGCGCTGCCTTTTATTTCGGAGCGTTAGAGCAGGAGACTCGAGCGCCGCCTCCCTGCTGCGTTCTGATGAAACAGAGAGAGCACGGCTCGGCTGGCCCGTGGCAGAACGGTTAATACCTCTGGGTGGGAATGTAATCGTAGGACTTGCTGTGGTTGAAGCCTCAATTAGCACTGTGATAAAAGACCTCTGTTAACACAGCGCTTGCTGACTCCAGGCGCGAGGGGAATTCACGCCCCACAGGCTCGTGAGGTAAAGACTGGGTTATTCTCAAGGAGGAGCGAAAAGCAGACGGAGAGAGATTTCTGTGAACTGGGGGACCACCAACACGTCACTAACTAAAGACCAGCAGCTCATCATTCACTTTTCTGGCATATTTACAAAATAAAAATCTTTGAAAATTAAGGTTGTTTAAAGTACCTTGAACATGTATGTATTTTGTGCCCTGCAAGCCTCCTTTCAACAACAGTCAGGGACAGTTTGACTTGACTCAACACAACCAAACACAACAGAATATTTGTTCCATTTCTGATTCATTTTGCCTCCTTTGGCTGTTTTTCCTCCCGTGTCTGAGGTCTGTATCTATGACTCATGTGATTGTGTTTGTCTTTTACAATAATGCTCCCTTTACAAACCACCTTAACGATTATATGTGCAACATAAAACAAATCAACATGAAGTCTCCCGTACCTGATTTGTGAACTGATAGAACTCATAACACTGTTAAAACTTGACAGTTGTGCTGTAGCTACTGAAATAAAGTCTTGCAACAAATCATAAATCATCATTAATACGTATGTAAATACATCTGGTATGAGACAATTTTACTATCGGGTGGAGAGTCTGAACATATTACAGTGCAATGCATTCTGTGAAAAGATGAATCTTGTGAGTATGTGCAGGTAACTGGAATAAATCACAATGAGGTCATTCTGCAATAAACACTGTGCTGTTACTACTGGAGTTCACAGTCCCATATCACAGGATTACAGTGATGCCAAGTAAATCTGATTAAGCAGATAAACTGAGTGCCAGGGGTGCCCACAGTCACTCCTCTGGCTCCGTAATCCCCCCCTTCTCCTCATCCCTCCTCCCCTAACAGAAGATTTCTCTCTTTGGCTGCCTTCTCCACCTCTGCTCAATTCAGACATACCCAAATCCATCAGTATCTTTTCAATCTGAAAAACAAACACAAACACACTCTTCTCATGAACTTATCACTAATTTCAATAATAAAAATAAGCATGAATTGCTATTTAAATCTAAAAATTATGGGAAATGTCTGAAGTCATGCGTGCCATTTCATTTCCAGCTCCTCCAATATCTTTCTTTCTCTCTCACTCTTTGTCTCTAAATTCAATTAAATTCTATTTCATTTAACTTAGCTGGCTTTACTGTCATGGTGAGAATCAAATTATCCATAATAAAGAGAGAAAGAAAAATGTAAATCTAAGCCACACACCTCAGCTTAGCCATGAGCTAAAAGCTCAACACTGTCCCTGAGTTTGAGGTGAATGGAAACACACCGTGCTCCCTAAGAGTACGGCTTTCACTCTCTCTCCCTAAGAGTACGGCTTTCTCTCTCTCTACCTAAGGGTATGGCTGCCTCTCTCTCTCCCTAAGGGAACGGCTGCCTCTCTCTCTCTCCCTAAAGGTACGGCTGCCTCTCTCTCTCCCTAAGGGTACGGCTGCCTCTCTCTCTCTCCCTAAGGGTACGGCTGCCTCTCTCTCTCCCTAAGGGTACGGCTGCCTCTCTCTCTCTCCCTAAGGGTACGGCTGCCTCTCTCTCTCTCCCTAAGGGTACGGCTTTCACTCTCTCTCCCTAAAGGTACGGCTTTCTCTCTCTCTCCCTAAGGGAACGGCTGCCTCTCACTCTCTCTCCCTAAGGGAACGGCTGCCTCTCTCTCTCTCTCCCGGCTGCCTCTCTCTCTCTCCTAAGGTACGGCTGCCTCTCTCTCTCTCTCCCTAAGGGTACGGCTGCTCTCTCTCTCTCCTAAAGGGAACGGCTGCCTCTCTCTCTCTCTCCTAAGGAACGGCTGCCTCTCTCTCTCCCTAAGGAGAACGGCTGCCTCTCTCTCTCTCTCCTAAAGTCTTCTCCCACTCTCTCTCCCTAAAAGTGCGGCTGCCTCTCTCTCTCTCCCTAAGGGTACGGCTGCCTCTCTCTCTCTCCCTAAGGGTGCGGCTGCCTCTCTCTCTCTCTCCTAAGTGCGGCTGCCTCTCTCTCTCTCCCTAAAGCGGCTGCCTCTCTCTCTCTCCTAAAGCCTCTCTCTCTCTCTCTCTCTCTCTCCCTAAAGGGCCTCTCTCTCTCCCGCGTACGGCTGCCTCTCTCTCTCCTCTCTCTCTCTCTCCCTAAAGTGCGGCTGCCTCTCTCTCTCCTAAAGTCTGCCTCTCTCGGCTGCCTCCTCTCTCTCTCTCCCTAAGGCTGCCTCTCTCTCCTAAGAATACGGCTGCCTCTCTCTCTCTCTCTCTCCCTAAGGGTACGGCTGCCTCTCTCTCTCCCTAAGGGTACGGCTGCCTCTCTCTCTCTCCTAAAGGGTACGGCTGCTCTCTCTCGGCTGCCTCTCTCTCTCTCTCCCTAAGGGTACGGCTGCCTCTCTCTCTCCCTAAGGGTACGGCTGCCTCTCTCTCTCTCCCTAAGGGTACGGCTGCCTCTCTCTCTCCCTTAGGGTACGGCTGCTCTCTCTCTCTCCCTAAGGGTACGGCTGCCTCTCTCTCTCCCTAAAGTACGGCTGCCTCTCTCTCTCCCTACGGCTGCCTCTCTCTCCCTAAAGGTGCATGGCTTTCTCTCCTCTCCCTAAGGGAACGGCTGCCTCTCTCTCTCCTAAGGAACGGCTGCCTCTCTCTCTCTCTCCTAAGGGTACGGCTGCCTCTCTCTCTCTCCCTAAGGGTACGGCTGCCTCTCTCTCTCCCTAAGGGTACGGCTGCCTCTCTCTCCCTTAGGGTGCGGCTGCCTCTCTCTCTCTCTCCTCTCTCTCTCTCTCCCTAGCTGGTACGGCTGCCTCTCTCTCTCTCTCCCTAAGGGTACGGCTGCCTCTCTCTCTCCGGCTGCCTCTCTCTCTCTCTCCCTAGGGCGGCTGGGTACGGCTGCCTCTCTCTCTCTCCCTAAGGTGCGGCTGCTCTCTCTCTCCCTAAGGGTACAGCTGCTGCCTCTCTCTCTCTCCCTAGGGTACGGCTGCCTCTCTCTCTCTCCCTAAGGGTACGGCTGCCTCTCTCTCTCCTAAGGGTACGGCTGCCTCTCTCTCTCTCCCTAAGGGTACGGCTGTCTCTCTCTCTCCCTAAGGGTACGGCTGCTCTCTCTCTCCCCTAAGGGTACGGCTGCCTAAAGGGATACGGCTGCCTCTCTCTCTCTCTCCCTAAGGGTACGGCTGCCTCTCTCTCTCCCTCTCTCTCTCTCTCCCTAAGGGTACGGCTGCCTCTCTCTCTCTCCCTAAGGGAACGGCTGCCTCTCTCTCTCCCTAAGGGAACGGCTGCCTCTCTCTCTCTCTCCCTAAGGGTACGGCTGCCTCTCTCTCTCCCTAAAAGGCTGCCTCTCTCTCTCCTAAACGGCTGCCTCCTCTCTCTCTCCCTAAGGTCGGCTGCCTCTCTCTCTCCCTAAAAGGACCTCTCTCTCTCTCTCCTAAGGGCTGCCTCTCTCTCTCTCCTCTCCTAAGGGAATGCAGCTGCTCTCTCTCTCTCCCTAAAGTGCGGCTGTCTCTCTCTCTCCCTAAAGTACGGGGCTGCCTCTCTCTCCCTAAAGTGGTGGCTGCCTCTCTCTCTCTCCCTCTCCTCTCTCTCTCTCTCCCTAAGGGTGCGGCTGCCTCTCTCTCTCTCTCCTAAAGGGTACGGCTGCCCTCTCTCTCTCTCCCTGCCTCTCTCTCCCTAAGGGTACGGCTGCCTCTCTCTCTCTCCCTAAAAGGGCTCTCTCTCTCTCCCTAAAGGGCTGGCTGCCTCTCTCTCTCTCCTTAAGGGTACGGCTGCCTCTCTCTCCCTAAGGGTACGGCTGCTCTCTCTCTCCCTCTGCCTCTCTCTAAAGGGTACGGCGGCTGCTCTCTCTCTCTCCCTAAGGGCGGCTGCCTCTCTCTCTCTCCTAAAGGGCACGGCTGCCTCTCTCTCCCTAAGGGTACGGCTTTCTCTCTCTCTCCCTAAGGGTACGGCTGCCTCTCTCTCTCCCTAGGGTACGGCTGCCTCTCTCTCTCCTAAGGGTACTGGCTGCCTCTCTCCTAGGGTGCGGCTGCCTCTCTCTCTCCCTAAAGTGTACGGCTGTCTCTCTCTCTCCCTAAGGGTACGGCTGCCTCTCTCTCCTCCTAAACGGCGGCTGCCTCTCTCTCTCTCTCCCTAAGGGTACGGCTGCCTCTCTCTCCCCCTAAGGTACGGCTGCCTCTCTCTCTCTCCCTAAAAGTCTGGCCTCTCTCTCTCTCTCCTCTGCTCTCTCTCTCTCTCCCCGGCTGCTCTCTCTCTCTCTCTCTCCCTAAAGTCGGCTGCTCTCTCTCTCCCTAAGGAGTGCGGCTGCCTCTTCTCTCTCTCTCCCTAAAGAAACGGCTGCCTCTCTCTCTCTCCTAAAGTGCGGCTGTCTCTCTCTCTCTCCTAAAGTACGGCTGCCTCTCTCTCTCTCTCCTAAGTCTGGCTGCCTCTCTCTCTCTCTCTCTCCCTAAGTCGGCTGCCTCTCTCTCTCTCCCTAAGGGTACGGCTGCCTCTCTCTCTCTCTCTCTCTCCCTAAGGGTACGGCTGCCTCTCTCTCTCTCTCTCCCTAAGGGTACGGCTGCTCTCTCTCTCTCTCTCTCTCCCTAAGGGTACGGCTGCCTCTCTCTCTCCTCCTAAGGAACGGCTGCCTCTCTCTCTCCCTAAGGGTACGGCTGCCTCTCTCTCTCTCTCTCCTAAGGGTACGGCTGCCTCTCTCTCTCCCTAAAAGTCTGCTCTCTCTCTCCCTAAGGGTACGGCTGCCTCTCTCTCTCTCCCTAAAGGTACGGCTGCCTCTCTCTCTCCCTAAGGGTACGGCTGCCTCTCTCTCCCTCTCTCTCTCTCTCCTAAGGGTACGGCTGCCTCTCTCTCTCTCTCTCCTAAGGGTACGGCTGCCTCTCTCTCTCCCTAGGGTACGGCTGCCTCTCTCTCTCTCTCCCTCTCTCTCTCTCTCCCTAGGGTACGGCTGCCTCTCTCTCTCTCCCTAAGGGTACGGCTGCTCTCTCTCCCTCTCTCTCTCTCCCTCCCTAAGGGTACGGCTGCCTCTCTCTCTCTCTCCCTAAAAGGGCCTCCTCTCTCTCCCGGCTGCCTCTCTCTCTCCCTAAACGGCTGCCTCTCTCTCTCTCCCTAAGGGTAATACGGCTGCCTCTCTCTCTCTCTCCTAAGGGTACGGCTGCCTCTCTCTCCCTTAGGGTACGGCTGCCTCTCTCTCTCTCTCCCTAAGGGTACGGCTGCCTCTCTCTCCTCCCTAAGGCTGCCTCTCTCTCTCTCTCCCTAAGGGTACGGCTGCCTCTCTCTCTCTCCCTAAGGGTACGGCTGCCTCTCTCTCTCTCCCTAAGGGTACGGCTGCCTCTCTCTCTCTCTCTCCCTAAGGGTACGGCTGCCTCTCTCTCTCTCCCTAAGGGTACGGCTGTCTCTCTCTCTCCCTAAGGGTACGGCTGCCTCTCTCTCTCTCTCCCTAAGGGTACGGCTGCCTCTCTCTCTCTCTCCCTAAGGGTACGGCTGCCTCTCTCTCTCCTCTCCCTCTCTCTCTCTCTCTCCCTAGGGTACGGCTGCCTCTCTCTCTCTCTCTCTCCCTAAGGGTACGGCTGCCTCTCTCTCTCTCTCTCCCTAACGGCTGCCTCTCTCTCTCTCCCTAAAGGTACGGCTGCCTCTCTCTCTCTCTCTCTCTCCCTAAGTACGGCTGCCTCTCTCTCTCTCTCCCTAAGGGTACGGCTGCCTCTCTCTCTCCCTAAGGGTACGGCTGCTCTCTCTCTCTCTCCCTAAGGGTACGGCTGCCTCTCTCTCTCTCTCCCTAAGGTACGGCTGCCTCTCTCTCTCTCTCCCTAAGGGTACGGCTGCCTCTCTCTCTCTCTCTCTCCCTAAGGGTACGGCTGCCTCTCTCTCTCTCCCTAAAGGTACGGCTTTCTCTCTCTCTCCCTAAAGGTACGGCTGCCTCTCTCTCTCTCCCTAAGGGTACGGCTGCCTCTCTCTCTTCCCTAAGGGTACGGCTGCCTCTCTCTCTCTCTCCCTAAGGGTACGGCTGCCTCTCTCTCTCTCTCCCTAAGGGTACGGCTGCCTCTCTCTCTCTCCCTAAGGGTACGGCTGCCTCTCTCTCTCCCTAAGGGTACGGCTGCTCTCTCTCTCTCTCTCTCCCTAAGGGTACGGCTGCCTCTCTCTCTCTCCCTAAGGGTACGGCTGCCTCTCTCTCTCTCCCTAAGGGTACGGCTGCCTCCCTCTCTCTCTCTCTCTCCCTAAGGGTACGGCTGCCTCTCTCTCTCTCTCCCTAAGGGTACGGCTACCTCTCTCTCTCTCCCTAAGGGTACGGCTGCCTCTCTCTCTCTCTCCCTAAGGGTACGGCTGCCTCTCTCTCCCTCCCTAAAGGTACGGCTTTCTCTCTCTCTCTCTCCCTAAAGGTACGGCTGCCTCTCTCTCTCCCTCCCTAACGGTACGGCTGCCTCTCTCTCCCTAAGGGTACGGCTGCCTCTCTCTCTCCCTAAGGGTACGGCTGCCTCTCTCTCCCTAAGGGTACGGCTGCCTCTCTCTCTCTCCCTAAAGGTACGGCTGCCTCTCTCTCTCTCCCTAAGGGTACGGCTGCCTCTCTCTCTCTCCCTAAGGGTACGGCTGCCTCTCTCTCTCTCCCTAAGGGTACGGCTGCCTCTCTCTCTCCCTAAGGGTACGGCTGCCTCTCTCTCTCTCCCTAAGGGTACGGCTGCCTCTCTCTCTCTCCCTAAGGGTACGGCTGCCTCTCTCTCTCTCCCTAAGGGTACGGCTGTCTCTCTCTCCCTACCTAAAGGTACGGCTGAAGTTAAATCTACCAATCCTCCTCTCTGTATCTCATCAGCTTTTCTTGATCCCGATTTAGAGTTTTAAGCTCTTTGTATGCAACGCTTTTGTCTGTGTTTTTCTTACTTTTTCAATGTTATGATTTTTTTGTTTTTGTTGTAGTTTTTATTTTTTTTATTTTCCAAACCATAACTCCATCTGGTAGAAGGGGCCAGGTGTGGTCACTCTGCGGGAGGGAGAGATAGTGGAAGCAGCTTTATTTTACAGCCTATCAGAGCAGACAGGCACAGCAAAGCTAATAAACAAGCAAGCAACAAAACCAGGCTGAGCCTCCAAACACAGCCCCTTCCTACAGAGCCCTCGGTGGGACAGACCCAGCGCTCCCCGCCAACGGCCTCGGTGGGACAGACCCAGCGCTCCCCGCCAACGGCCTCGGTGGGACAGACCCAACGCTCCCCGCCAACGGCCTCGGTGGGACAGACCCAGCGCTCCCCGCCAACGGCCTCGGTGGGACAGACCCAGCGCTCCCCGCCAACGGCCTCGGTGGGACAGACCCAGCGCTCCCCGCCAACGGCCTCGGTGGGACAGACCCAGCGCTCCCCGCCAACGGCCTCGGTGGGACAGACCCAGCGCCCCCGGCCTCGGTGGGACAGACCCAGGCCTCGGTGGGACAGACCCAGCGCTCCCCCGCCTCGGTGGGACAGACCCAGCCTCCCGGTGGGACAGACCCAGCGCTCCCCGCCAACGGCCTCGGTGGGACAGACCCAGCGCTCCCCGCCAACGGCCTCGGTGGGACAGACCCAGCGCTCCCCGCCAACGGCCTCGGTGGGACAGACCCAGCAGCCCAGCGCTCCCCCCAACGGCCTCGGTGGGACAGACCCAGCGCCCGCCAACGGCCTCGGTGGGACAGACCCAGCGCTCCCCGCCAACGGCCTCGGTGGGACAGACCCAGCGCTCCCCCGCGGCCTCGGTGGGACAGACCCAGCGCTCCCGCCAACGGCCTCGGTGGACAGACCTCGGTGGGACAGACCCAGCGCTCCCCGCCAACGGCCTCGGTGGGACAGACCCAGCGCTCCCCGCCAACGGCCTCGGTGGGACAGACCGGTGGGACAGCCTCCCGCCAACGGCCTCGGTGGGACAGACCCAGCGCCCGCCAACGGCCTCGGTGGGACAGACCCAGCGCTCCCCGCCAACGGCCTCGGTGGGACAGACCCAGCGCTCCCCGCCAACGGCCTCGGTGGGACAGACCCAGCGCTCCCCGCCAACGGCCTCGGTGGGACAGACCCAGCGCTCCCCGCCAACGGCCTCGGTGGGACAGACCCAGCGCTCCCCCCGGCCTCGGTGGGACAGACCCAGCGGCCTCGGTGGGACAGACCCAGCGCCCCGCCAACGGCCTCGGTGGGACAGACCCAGCGCTCCCCGCCAACGGCCTCGGTGGGACAGACCCAGCGCCCCGCCAACGGCCTCGGTGGGACAGACCCAGCGCTCCCCCCAACGGCCTCGGTGGGACAGACCCAGCGCTCCCGCCAACGGCCTCGGTGGGACAGACCCAGCGCCCCGCCAGACGGCCTCGGTGGGACAGACCCAGCGCTCCCGCCAACGGCCTCGGTGGGACAGACCCAGCGCTGGGACAGACCCAGCGCCCGCCAACGGCCTCGGTGGGACAGACCCAGCGCTCCCCGCCAACGGCCTCGGTGGGACAGACCCAGCGCTCCCGCCAACGGCTCGGTGGGACAGACCCGCCAACGGCCTCGGTGGGACAGACCCAGCGCTCCCGCCAACGGCCTCGGTGGGACAGACCCAGCTCCCCGCGGCCTCCGCCAACGGCCGGTGGGACAGACCCAGCGCCTCGGTCCCAGCGCCAACGGCCTCGGTGGGACAGACCCAGCGCTCCCCGCCAACGGCCTCGGTGGGACAGACCCCAGCGCTCCCCGCCAACGGCCTCGGTGGGACAGACCCAGCGCTCCCCGCCAACGGCCTCGGTGGGACAGACCCAGCGCTCCCCGCCAACGGCCTCGGTGGGACAGACCAACGCCCAACGGCCTCGGTGGGACAGACCCAGCGCTCCCCGCCTCGGCCTCGGTGGGACAGACCCAGCGCTCCCCGCCAGAACGGCCTCGGTGGGACAGACCCAGACCCAGCGCTCCCCGCCAACGGCCTCGGTGGGACAGACCCAGCGCTCCCCCCGGCCTCGGTGGGACAGACCCAACGGCCTCGGTGGGACAGACCCAACGCTCCCCGCCAACGGCCTCGGTGGGACAGACCCAGCGCTCCCAGCCAACAGCCTGCGGGATGCGGTGGGTCTTTGCCATCACTGAAGAGGCTCTGGGGAGCAGCTGCTATGGTTGGCAATCAGCCGTAACATGGCTTTGAGCGGGGCTGGACCTGTCCATGGTGCTGAGCCACGTCTGCTGATTTTGCATGAGCAGTTCATGGTCCTGATTCCTGCAGCTCTTTTGTTCATGGGGTAGTGCTGTCCATGGTGCTGCAGCTCTTTGTTTAACAGTAGCACTTGCTTAGATGACCTGTGTGTGACCCTTCCGCTCAATGAACCCACGCTGGAAAATCGTCCTCTGTCTGCCAGTCTGTCGGTTTGCACCTGCCAGCCTGAACCTTCTCTTCATCTGGGCCCCCTGAAAACTACTCAGCAGTTCAGTCCGAGTGGGGGCCACGCTAGGCCCCAAAGATGGGGTTTATTTGCCTGTTACTCTAAATTGTGTTTAATGTCATCCAGCACCTTCCCCATTTAAAAAAAACAGACTACTTCAGTAACAGCAGACTGATACTGAGAGACTGAAGGTTAGGCAACATGGAGCAAGAGTCAGCAGTGCTGTTCGTTACATACACATGAAACAAGGGCCATGTTTATTGCATGCTACATAATATTAATTTACATATAATAGATCCCATCTTGTTTCACACGTGTAGTTAATAACACCACTGACTGTTGCTCATGGTAACGCTTTTGCATAACTATAGGTGCAACTTCATGTAAAATTTTACCCCACATACTGCACTTTCAATGGAGAATGCTGGAAGAACTAAGGAGTGGCAATATACCACAGATATATACAAAGGAGGTAGAGATCTGTCACAGATATTTAATGAAATGATAAGATCTGCTTTTGTTATAATGTGAGCTGGGTGTGACAGACAGTGGATTTGACCTGTAGTGTGTGAAGTAGATAGACACACACTCATATGACGCTATCATTGATAAAGAGTTTACACAACATATAGATAAAGCAACGCAAGCTTGAGTCTCCCTTTATGGCAGCAGGTGTGATGGATCAGTTAGCACTGGTGCAGGTTTGACAGTGCGGTTACCACTGGTGCAGGTTTGATGGAGTGAGCAGTTAACACTGGTGCAGGTTTGATGGAGCGAGCGGTTAGCGCTGGTGCAGGTTTGATGGTGCGAGCAATTAGTACTGATGCAGGTTTGATGGAGCAAGCAGTTAGCGCTGGTGCAGGTTTGATGGAGCGAGCGGTTAGCACTGGTGACGGTTTGATGGAGCGAGCAATTAGTACTGATGCAGGTTTGGTGGAGCGAGCGGTTAGCGCTGGTGCAGGTTTGATGGAGCGAGCGGTTAGCGCTGGTGCAGGTCTGATGGAGCGAGCGGTTAGCGCTGGTGCAGGTTTGATGGAGCGAGCGGTTAGCACTGGTGCAGGTTTGATGGAGCGAGCGGTTAGCACTGGTGCAGGTTTGATGCAACGGTAAGCGCTGGTGCAGGTTTGATGGAGCGAGCGGTTAGTGCTGGTGCAGGTTTGGTGGAGCGAGTGGTTAGCGCTGGTGCAGGTTTGATGCAACGGTAAGCGCTGGTGCAGGTTTGATGGAGCGAGCGGTTAGCGCTGGTGCAGGTTTGATGGAGCGAGCGGTTAGCGCTGGTGCAGGTTTGATGGAGCAAGCGGTTAGCACTGGTGCAGGTTTGATGGAGCGAGCCATCTCACCTGAACCTGATAGAATAAATGAAACGCATCAAATGAATGGAAATAGAGCAACTAAATAAATACTGAGCACAAAAATTTTAATCTCACTGTCACAAATTAAGTCATAGAAATTATGTCTCACTCTTTTTAACTCAAATTTTTCATTTTCAGCCATGGTTTTGGGCCTGAACCTGATAGAATAAATGAAACGCATCAAATGAATGGATAATTGTACAATTAACTGCACTGTTAAGTTGGAGAGAATACGAGTTTGTAGTTAATCTTTGACTGTTAATGTGACAGCCATGTTATTTAAAGTAAAATGAGGAATTTTACTCCATCGAGCGAGCGGTTAGCGCTGGTGCAGGTTTGATGGAGCGAGCAGTTAGCGCTGGTGCAGGTTTGATGGAGTGAGCGGTTAGCGCTGGTGCAGGTTTGATGGAGCGAGCGGTTAGCGCTGGTGCAGGTTTGATGGAGCGAGCGGTTAGCGCTGGTGCAGGTTTGATGGAGCGAGCGGTTAGCGCTGGTGCAGGTTTGATGGAGCGAGCGGTTAGTGCTGGTGCAGGTCTGATGGAGCGAGCGGTTAGCGCTGGTGCAGGTTTGATGGAGTGAGCGGTTAGCGCTGGTGCAGGTTTGATGGAGCGAGCGGTTAGTGCTGGTGCAGGTCTGATGGAGCAAGCCATGCAAAAGTAAATCTGAATTCTCCTCAGCTCCCACTTCTTGATTAGTTCTCGATTGTTAATTTGGCTTTTCAAATTCCTCATTTTACTTTAAATAACATGGCTGTCACATTAACAGTCAAAGATTAACTACAAACTCGTATTCTCTCCAACTTAACAGTGCAGTTAATTGTACAATTATCCATTCATTTGATGCGTTTCATTTATTCTATCAGGTTCAGGCCCAAAACCATGGCTGAAAATGAAAAATTTGAGTTAAAAAGAGTGAGACATAATTTCTATGACTTAATTTGTGACAGTGAGATTAAAATTTTTGTGCTCAGTATTTATTTAGTTGCTCTATTGATGAATTGAACAAATGAACAGTGCAGGCCTTTAAATTATGATATACTCTCCTGTACTTAATGAAATCTTGGTCCTGAACAGGACGATAATAAGCTGCCATAGTGGGAGCTCCGCATTAGTCATGCAGAGGGAGGGGCCTTAATGGAATGGGTCACTCAGATATGTGGGCGGGGTTGGGGGCGGGTCACTCAGATCTGTGGGCGGGGTTGAGGGCGGGTCACTCGGATCTGTGGGTTGAGGGCGGGGGATCTGTGGGCGGGGCTGAGGGCGGGTCACTCGGATCTGTGGGCGGGGTTGAGGGCGGGTCACTCGGATCTGTGGGCGGTGTTGAGGGTGGGTCACTCAGATCTGTGGGCGGGGTTGAGGTGGGTCACTCAGATCTGTGGGCGGGGTTGAGGCAGGTCACTCGGATCTGTGGGCGGTGTTGAGGGCGGGTCACTCGGATCTGTGGGCGGGGTTGAGGGCGGGTCACTCAGATCTGTGGGCGGGGTTGGGGGCGGGTCACTCGGATCTGTGGGCGGGGCTGAGGGCGGGTCACTCGGATCTGTGGGCGGGGTTGAGGGCGGGTCACTCGGATCTGTGGGCGGTGTTGAGGGTGGGTCACTCAGATCTGTGGGCGGGGTTGAGGGTGGGTCACTCAGATCTGTGGGCGGGGTTGAGGGTGGGTCACTCGGATCTGTGGGCGGTGTTGAGGGCGGGTCACTCGGATCTGTGGGCGGGGTTGAGGGCGGGTCACTCGGATCTGTGGGCGGGGTTGAGGGCGGGTCACTCGGATCTGTGGGCGGGGTTGAGGGTGGGTCACTCAGATCTGTGACGCCTCCAGAGCAGATTCAGCATCAGGCCTGAAACATCAACAGCAGCTACAGAGCAAACATCAGCAAGGGGACACTGTTTTACTCTCAGAAAAATAGAGTCATTTATTACCAGATTTATATACAGGTGATAAAATGTGACAAACCCTCCAAAATCCGGGTGTTGTGTTTCCAGCAGGATGTCTCTGATGATGTCATGCTGACCCTAACCCTAACCCTAACCCTAACCTGCTGCTGGCTCATTCTGGCACTGCATCACTGTGTCTTAATCTTTAATTAAAGAGGAAATGAAATGCCTGAGTGAGACTGTACGTCTTATTTGTGTATGATTAGAAAGGGCAGGCTGCGCGTTGTGCGGTGCATGCTGGGTAATAGACTGGATCTGCATTGTGTGAGTCAGTAGCAGCTCTGTGACTGGTGGTTCCCACTGCCAGGTGCATGATGGGTAAACAGTGACCTGTGCAGGGCCAGGTAGTGTGTCCAGCTGGCTGCTCTGTGAGCAGCACCCGTCTCTGTGGGGAACAGGCAGACGGCCGTGGCGTGGGGCGCATTTCGCTGTGACACAGATGGTTATCCCTGCACTCCTTCTGTCCACTGTGTTTCTCAATTACAGCAGGTCCCAGGCTGCGTACTGTGGTTTCCACCGCTACATTACAGCTTTTTAATATTCATGAAGAGGTTTGCCCAGGGATAAAATGTCCATTTCCCGCATATTACCAGTGCATTGCATTTTCTTATATGATCTCATTGGGCTTTTCAGTGAGCAGGGGACACTCTGTTGAGCGCGGTAGCCATTTTGTGCCAGAGCACTTGCTGTGTACCAGCCGGGATGGGGGTGGGGGTGGGGGTGGGGGGATGATTGAGCCAGTTTAACCAGGGGATGCCCAACTGTTTGTGACAAGCAGCATCATCTTTCATGGACACAGTGAGCGGTCACTGAACAGCACAGTGTTCATCTAGTCCAGAGGGAACACTGTCCCCTACAGGTTCAACATTATCACTGCAGCACCAATGCAGTTTCTCACCTGAGTGTTTACATAATATGGGAACTCTGGCTGTATTAGTAATAAAGGGGCTGATTACAGAATTGTTACTTAGCAGTCTGGCTGACCGGTTACAGGTAGTGTGATTGGCTGTTTTATAATATGATGCTTTTACAGGGAGTCTGATTGGCTGTTTTATAATATGATGCTTTTTACAGGAAGTCTGATTGGCTGTTTTATAATATGATCCTTTTTACAGGAAGTCTGATTGGCTGTTTTATAATATGATCCTTTTTACAGGAAGTCTGATTGGCTGTTTTATAACATGATGCTTTTTACAGGAAGTCTGATTGGCTGTTTTATAACATGATGCTTTTTGCAGGGAGTCTGATTGGCTGTTTTATAATATGGGGTTTAATTGCAGGACTGAACTGAAGTGCTCTGGCTATCAAAATTGGGCTGTAGAGGCTGAAATGAATAATACTCACTTAAGTAGTGACAAAAACACGCCCTGCATGTCTTAGTGTTCCTCTGCTTATGTCACTGGGATGGATAATAAATCTGAACTCCTGGCTGCTCCACAATAAAAGCCCAATCATTCATCCCTGCCTTCTATCTGGGCTGCAGTTATTCAGCATTCTTCAGCCTCCATCTCTC
>CM040750.1:38489385-38519385 GCA_022829145.1 Albula goreensis
CACAGTGAAGACCAAACTAAGCACAGCACAGTGAAGACCAAATTAAGCACAGCACAGTGAAGACCAAACTAAGTATGACACAGTGAAGACCAAACTAAGCACAGCACAGTGAAGACCAAACTAAGCACAGCACAGTGAAGACCAAATTAAGCACAGCACAGTGAAGACCAAACTAAGTATGACACAGTGAAGACCAAACTAAGCACAGCACAGTGAAGACCAAACTAAGTATGGCACAGTGAAGACCAAACTAAGCACGGCACAGTGAAGACCAAACTAAGTATGACACAGTGAAGACCAAACTAAGCGCGGCACAGTGAAGACCACACTAAGCGTGGCACAGTGAAGACCAAACTAAGCACGTCACAGTGAAGACCAAACAGTGAAGACCAAACTAAGCACGGCACAGTGAAGACCAAACTAAGCAAACAGTGAACCAAACTGCACAGCACAGTTTAGACCAAACTAAACGGCACAGTGAAGACCAAACTAAGCACGGCACAGTGAAGACCATGACACAGTGAAGACCAAACTAAGCACAGCACAGTGAAGACCAAACTAAGTATGGCACAGTGAAGACCAAACTAAGCACGGCACAGTGAAGACCAAACCAACGGCACAGTGAAGACCAAACTAAGCGCATGGCACAGTTTAGACCAAACCAAACAGTGAAGACCAAACACAGCACAGTGAAGACCAAACTACAGCACAGTTTAGACCAAACTAAGCACAGCACAGTGAGGACCAAACCACAGCACAGTTTAAGCATGGCACAGTGAAGACCAAACTAAGCACACAGTGAAGACCAAACTAAGCACAGTAAGTCTGAATGGGAGGGGGAGGGAGCTCAGAGGGACTCACAGTGTTTCCTTGTGTCAGTGTCTATCAGAGAGACACCCCCTCCTCCCGCTGTAGCTGAGTGACAGGGGCAGCAGGCCCCAGGGACACAGTATCAGAGAGCCCCGCTCCTGAATGCTCAGTAGCCTCTCTGCCAGTTCAGAGAGAAAACAGCAGAGAGCAGAGAGACTGCTTTAAACACATCACTGCCTCTCTCTCTCTCATTCCACACTTTCTGCCAGCCAGCTCTTTCCTCCCCTCATTCTGTCCATCCACCTCCCTCTCTCTCTGTCACTCCATCCTCCCTCCTCCCTCTCTGCGTCTCGCCTCATCTGTGGTGTATTCTCATAGGACCTGTGCCCACACTGTTAGTATTACATGTCTATTGTACTCTTTTTTTTCTCCTTTTTCCTCCTTTTTCAGCACAGTGTAAAGAGAGTCTTAACGGAAGCCATAATTAGCGGGTTTTTTGTGGGCTGATAGGCTGACAGAGTGCGTGCGTGCGTGCGTGCGTGCATGCGTGACACTGAAAGCTCTGAGTTCAAACAGCAAACTTCAGTAAAGAGGGGCAGAAGGCCTCATGCAGCCCCAGCCTGTGTCTCCACAATGCTTTCACAACGCACGCAGGTACAGCACACAGGTACAGCACACAGGTACGGCACACCGGTACGGCACGCAGGTACAGCACACAGGTGCGGCACACAGGTACGGCACGCAGGTGCAGCATGCAGGTGCAGCACACAGGTGAAACACGCAGGTACGGCACACAGGTGCAAAATGCAGGTACGGCATGCAGGTGCAGGTGCACGCAGGTGCAGCACGCAGGTACGGCACGCAGGTACGACACACAGGTGCAGCACACAGGTACAGCATGCAGGTATGGCACGCTGGTACGGCACACAGGTGCAGCACACACAAGTGCAGCACACAGGTGCAGCACGCAGGTACAGCATGCACACAGGTGCACGGCACACAGGTGCAGCATGCAGGTACGGCACACAGGTGCAGCACGCAGGTACGGCACGCAGGTGCAGCACACAGGTATGGTATGCTTGTGTAAAATGGGTTTAATGGAATTGTGTCACAGAGATGTGGACAGGGCAGGGTGGAGCTGAAATGATGGGTGGGAGGGGTCAGCAAAGGTCAGTCACGCCATTGGTTAGGGCACACTGACCATCTGCACATGGCCTGCCATGAGTCACAGCCCACACTACGCTGTAGGGGACTCTGTGACCTTGGTGCAGAGCTGCCATTTTCACAGAGGCAAAAAACAGCCGGCTCTGCTTGACTCTGTACTGCTCAGAATGGTAGGGATATGGCTCCAATCCTGACCCAGTCTGGTGGACTACAACCAACGTCATGATCCCTGCTAAATATGACACAGACCCTGCGCCCCCAAGGTCCACAAATAGTGAATAATAACAAACTGTCCCCTGCAAACCTGCACCATAAATAGGCAGTAATACACCGGATCTGTGCCCTGCTGTACCAGGGGAGCGCAGACGTTACCCCGCATACCTACGCTCACACATACGTCACCGATGCTGTTTGCAGTGCTGTGTTTGGTAATCAGTAATCACATGTTTCGGTCTTCCTGGGGTGAAGCTGAGCGCAATAAGGATGGGGGTAGGGCAGGAAGGGGAGGGTTCCTCCATAGTTCTGACACATGCTCCAAAATTAGTGCTATGAAAGTCAGCTGGAGTCCCCTGCTTACACATGATGTCTTGGGGCAAATGTGTGCCCCCGTTGTTTCTACTTAATTGCGTTAGCACCACCCCCCCTCCCCCCCGGGGCCTCTTTTGTGGAAATGCCATGGTATGGTCCTTTAAAGGATGAGCGGGCGACGCTGTAAAATGCCCCTTTTCACCATCTCTCTGTGAAAGGATTTCAGACTGTGTTTGTCACTTCACTGCATCCTCCTCTAAACAGGGCCAAAGGCCAAACAGCGGGGGCACGTTTCTGTCCGCCTCCAAACTATTTCCCTTTTTCCCCCTCCTATATTTAAACTCTGAACCCAACCTCCCACTGTGTGCTCAAAATGGAAAAAATATATTGAAAAGTACAAGATGTTTCTGTGGCCACGCACACAGGCAAGCAGCTCTGAGGGGACATTACTCTGCACTGGGGAGCAGCTCTGAGGGGACATTACTCTGCACTGGGGAGCAACTCTGAGAGGACATTACTCTGCACTGGGGAGCAGCTCTGAGGGGACATTACTCTGCACTGAGGAGCAGCTCTGAGGGGACATTACTCTGCACTGGGGAGCAGCTTTGAGGGGACATTACATTCTGCACTGGGGAGCAGGGGCTCTGGGAGCAACTCTGAGAGGACATTTACTGGGGAGCAGCTTCACTGACTGGGGAGCAGCTCTGAGGGGACATTACTCTGCACTGGGGCAGCAGGGGACTCTGCACTGGGGAGCAGCTCTGAGGGGACATTACTCTGCACTGGGGAGCAGCTCTGAGGGGACATTACTCTGCACTGGGGAGCAGCTTTGAGGGGACATTACTCTTCACTGAGGAGCAGCTCTGAGGGGACATTACTCTTCACTGAGGAGCAGCTCTGAGGGGACATTACTCCGCACTAGCGAGCAGCTCTGAGGTCTGCATTAACACCTACATTACTCTGCCCATTTGGAGCAGCTCTGAGGTCTGCATTAACACCTACATTACTCTGCCCATTTGGAGCAGCATCAGTCACTAAGATAAAATCAGCTGATTTGCCTCATCCAGTAGTTGCACAGTCGTGTCGCTGGAGGATCCTGGTGTGTGTGCTTTGGCTTGAGATCTCCATTTTCACACACGCTGTGATGCCCCAGTCCTGCGCATATTTCAGATATGATGATGTAGATACTGAGTGAGTCAGATGATCTTATTTGCATGTTACCATGCTTTTTTTTTTTTTTAGTTCTTTTGGGGGGCCTTCAAGTCTGAAATTCTATATTCTAAAACTTCAAACTGCACACAACTGAGAATGCAGTAAAGTTGATGAAAACTTTCAAGAATTGCCTTTCAGTTGATTTTAGAAAACTCAAGTGAGCCGTAATGACTATGCATAAAGTCCTGGGATGTTTTTGCATGAAATCATGGCCTTCACCGACTCAAGCATCCCATTTTCCTTCCCAGGAGTCCTTGCAGCAGAATGGTGCTACAAATTCCAACAAAGAAGAAAGTGTTTATCAAGGACACTTTTTTGTTCAAGTTTCAACAGCTATTCTGTTTTCTGAGCACACTTGACAATAAATATAGCAAGTTGATGGCCTCTTTTGGAATATGCATGAGTGGAAATCACAGAGGCAGATCTCCAGGTCAAGCCATCACTGTCGACAGCGCAGGCTGCTCGCTCACAAACCTGGAGTCACCTCACCTTTCTGCCTGAAAGTGCATCTCAGAGCTGGCCAAAGAGCTACTTCAAACAGGACAACTTTTGAGGTGCAGGTGTTGTTTGAAAACACTCCAGCAGACCCCAGAGAATTTTTAACAGGACATGTTATTCACAAAACCATAAGTACCTTGTTAAAGACAAAACATATCCCATATGTTTGTTAAATTAGAAAAGGAAAGTTTCCGTTAAATTTTAAGTAATTATCCAGGTGTCTAAAGTATATTGAATACCGCTGTATACTCATTTACCTGACCCTGGTGCAATGTGTCCCACTGTGTGTGTGTGTGTGTGTGTGTGTGTGTGTGTGTGTGTGTGTGTGTGTGTGTGTGTGTGTGTGTGTGTGTGTGTGTGTGTGTGTGTGTTCAGAGCACAGCCCGGCTATTTCTAAAATCCCTGTTTCAGGAACTACAGAGCTACTCTCCAGTCTAATTGGTCAATTTTAGCAACACACTCAAGTCTAATTGGTCAATGTCAGCACCACACTCCAGTCTAATTGGCCAGTCAATCTTGAAGCTCACTTAATTACCAACAAAATACAGCAAACCTACATTTATCTGAGCACAGTCCAGAGATCTGGGGAAGGACTATTTTAGTTTTTTATTATTATTATTATTATTATTATAATTATAGATTGAAGTTACAATCAATGAATCATTCTTAATGCATTTCCAATAAACAGGTTTGTGATAGAGTGTGAATTGATTATGAAAATGAATGAATGTTGCAGTTTGTCATGGTGATGAATGGCCTGTCTCAGGCGCTGTCTGTGTCTGTGTGTAAAGAGCTGTCTCTAATGGGCTGCGCGGCATCGATCAGCGTGGGCCCCCAGCCCCCATCCCCTGCCCCCAGCCCCCCCCCGCCTCCCGCCCCCCAACCCCCGTCCCCATTCCAGAGCATGGTGGAACTGGGCGCCCTGCAGCCCTCTCAGCATGCCAGCACATTTAGCAAAGCGCAGGACCGATGTGTGCCTGTCAGTGATGTGTTTAAACGCTCTGAGGAAATGTGTTTATGCTGTCTGTTAGCCAGGGGTAGTTTACCCTCAAAAGTAAATTTACCAGACTGCAGTTTTACTACTTTTACAGTCTGGACATGGTGGAAATCAATTCATAGCCATGACAGACATGAAATTTTAAATATAATTTCCTCCCCATCTCTTTCCCTCCCTCTCGTTCTCCCCCCCGGTTGGTCATGTGCCTGTCTGCCTGCCTTTGCTGCCAGCTCTGAGGAAATTGCATTCATGGGTAGGAAAGCCACATCCTTCATTTATTATCCATTAAGATGAGTCACTTCTGGTCCCACTGTGTGATGGAATTAGCAGTCCAGTGAAAGCCGAACCGCACTGTGCTCAGCGCTCAGTGCTGGGGTCCCTCCCAGTGTGACTGACCACAGTCAGCTCTGTCATGTAACTCAGAGGTTGCAGGTTCAAGGCCCAGGTAGGGCACTGCTATTACACCCTCGATCATGGAATGTCACCCAAAGTTATAAAAGTAAATATCCAGCTGTATAAACATGAGAGTGTATAAAAATATAAATGGTGTGAGTTGCTCTCGATAAGAAATAAATATGATTATGAAATGTGGGTCATAGCATGTAGTGTGGTGGCAGGGCTGCTGCAAACTGCAAAGCAAATTATTCCCAAGGATATGACCAAGAATCAGCTTACATTAGAACAGTGTGCTGGGTTAGGGTTAGGGTTATCCATTAGAACAGTGTGCTGGGTTAGGGTTAGGGTTAGGGTTACCCATTAGAACAGTGTGCTGGGTTAGGGTTAGGGTTACCCATTAGAACAGTGTGCTGGGTTAGGGGGTTACCCATTAGAACAGTGTGCTGGGTTAGGGTTGGGGTTAGGGTTAGGGTTACCCATTAGAACAGTGTGCTGGGTTAGGGTTAGGGTTAGGGGGTTAGGGTTACCCATTAGAACAGTGTGCTGGGTTAGGGTTAGGGTTACCCATTAGAACAGTGTGCTGGGTTAGGGTTAGGGTTAGGGGGGTTAGGGTTAGGGTTACCCATTAGAACAGTGTGCTGGGTTAGGGTTAGGGTTACCCATTAGAACAGTGTGCTGGGTTAGGGTTAGGGTTACCCATTAGAACAGTGTGCTGGGGTTAGGGTTGGGGTTACCCATTAGAACAGTGTGGTTGGGTTAGGGTTACCCATTAGAACAGTGTGCTGGGTTAGGGTTAGGGTTATCCATTAGAACAGTGTGCTGGGTTAGGGTTAGGGTTGGGGTTAGGGTTATACCCATTAGAACAGTGTGCTGGTTAGGGTTGGGGTTAGGGTTACCCATTAGAACAGTGTGCTGGGTTAGGGTTAGGGTTAGGGTTAGGGTTACCCATTAGAACAGTGTGCTGGGTTAGGGTTAGGGTTAGGGGTTAGGGTGGGTTAGGGTTGGGGTTACCCATTAGAACAGTGTGCTGGGTTAGGGTTAGGGTTAGGGTTAGGGTTACCCATTAGAACAGTGTGCTGGGTTGGGTTAGGGTTAGGGTTAGGGTTAGGGTTACCCATTAGAACAGTGTGCTAGGTTAGGGTTAGGGTTACCCATTAGAACAGTGTGCTGGGTTAGGGTTAGGGTTAGGGTTAGGGTTACCCATTAGAACAGTGTGCTGGGTTAGGGTTAGGGTTGGGGTTACCCATTAGAACAGTGTGCTGGGTTAGGGTTAGGGTTGGGGTTAGGGTTATCCATTAGAACAGTGTGCTGGGTTAGGGTTAGGGTTAGGGTTATCCATTAGAACAGTGTGCTGGGTTAGGGTTGGGGTTAGGGTTACCCATTAGAACAGTGTGCTGGGTTAGGGTTAGGGGTTAGGGTTATCCATTAGAACAGTGTGCTGGGTTAGGGTTAGGGTTAGGGTTATCCATTAGAACAGTGTGCTGGGTTAGGGTTGGGGGGTTACCCATTAGAACAGTGTGCTGGGTTAGGGTTAGGGTTAGGGTTAGGGTTAGGGTTACCCATTAGAACAGTGTGCTGGGTTAGGGTTAGGGTTGGGGTTCCTGTTGGGTTGGGGTTTAACCCATTAGAACAGTGTGCTGAAGACATTGAACAGTGTGCTAGGGTTACCCGTTAGAAAAGGGTGAATCCACAGTGTGCAAACAGCCATTAGAACAGTGTCTGGGTTAGGGTTGGGGTTAGGGTTGGAGATTTACCCATTAGAACAGTGTGCCATTGGGTTAGTTAGGGTTACAAGATGGTTAGGGTTACCCATTACAGGAGCACAAATGCAGGGTTAGGGTTAGGGTTAGGGTTAGGGTTAGGGTTACCCATTAGAACAGTGTGCTGAATGTTCTTGTTGGGCTTTTAACTAGACATTGAAGACATTGCCTAAAAAAGTGAATCACGTGCAAACAGCCCTCTGGAGATTTACCATGCCATTGGGAGTTACTACAAGATCTACACCCTACAGGAGCACAAATGCACACACACTCTCACACACCCACACACATGCACCCACACATGCACCCACGCACACATGCACACACACTCTCACACACCCACACACATGCACCCACACACACACACGCGCACACACACACGCACTCGCTCACTCACATGTACACAGGCATGTGTGCATGCAACCTCTCTCTCTCACACACACCCAAGTACAAATGCACATATACTTACATACACACATGTACCCTTTCACACAAGCACACATTCTCACTCTCTCTCTCACACACACCCAAGTACAAATGTACATACAGGCATGTACCCTTTCACACAAGCACACATTCTCACTCTCTCTCTCACACACCCAAGTACAAATGCACATATACTTACATACACACATGTACCCTTTCACACAAGCACACATTCTCACTCTCTCTCTCTCACACACCCAAGTACAAATGCACATATACTTACATACACACATGTACCCTTTCACACAAGCACACATTCTCACTCTCTCTCTCAAACACACACATTATCTCGTTCTGTCACATACGCACACACACACAAACACACTCGGTTCGCAACACACGGAGCTGCTGGGGGTTGTTGGTTGCAGTGTTTCTGTTGCTGGGTAATCAATGCATATTGGTTTATGAGTCCCAGAGTCCCAGGGCTGTACGTGTTAATGCAGACAAATGAATGTGGGAGTCCACCAATCAATGAGCTGCACTGAGCCCGTGCAGTGAGCCAATCAGAAAGCCACTCCTCTCCCCACAGTCCCAGCCTGTTTGTCACCCTGAAAACATGATTACAGAGCTACATCAGCGTTTCTCACGCTGCTCAAACAGCCCAGTAGGGTTATGAGCAGCTCATGTTCTCGGCCCCTCCAGCTGTGTCTTTTATGCGGCGTGAAGCGTAATCTTCTTTCATCCTGTCCCAATTCCGCTGAGGGGGAGCTGAATAGCAGCGCTGTCTCAGTATTCAGACGTTCAGGTGTGTGAAGCGGGAGAGAGATCTGCAGAAGCCGCTCTCTCATTGCTGCCTTTGTGCCCCCGTTCTCCTCCAGGATGATCCTTTGATTGCACAGAGCTCCTGCAATCAGGCAGCAAAGCAGAGCGAGAGAAAAGGCCTCATTCATCCGAGCGGCTGGGTGCTGGGGAGCAAAACTGCATTAGGGGTGTAAGGTTTATCTGGCGGATTAGGGCAGTAACTGCGCTCTAAAACTGGCGGATCAGCATCTATTGTTCCACTAAGCCACCCGCAAGCCTCACTGATCTGCCTCTCACATGCCCTGAACCCCACCTCCCACATGCCCTGAACCCCGCCTCCCACATGCCCTGAACCCCGCCTCCCACATGCCCTGAACCCCGCCTCCCACATGCCCTGAACCCCGCCTCCCACATGCCCCAGACCCCACCTCCCACATGCCCTGAACCCCGCCTCCCACATGCCCCAGACCCCACCTCCCACATGCCCTGAACCCCACCTCCACATGCCCCAGACCCCGCCTCCCACACACCTTAAGCCCCGCCTCCAGCACACCCCAGACCCGCCTCCCACACACCTTAAGCCCCGCCTCCAGCACACCCTGAACCCCACCTCTAACATGCCCCAGACCCCGCCTCCCACCTCCCCTGGAAAAAGCCTTGTTAAAATCCACCATGTTCCTCCCACTTGGTTCTTATAAATCATCTTTGGCTGGGGTTTGAGGATCTTACTCTACAGTTTACAGTGTATGCTGTTTTAATAGGAACAGTCAGATTTCTACGTGGCTTAAACTGAGAATTTGCACAGGACAGTGTGTAAGCTCATACTAGATCACATCAGGCCATCAAAACATCCCTACTTGCCTACACACAGAACTTCATCTTGGCTGTGGTAGGTGAATACCATCTAGCTGTGCAGTGATTGGTGAATAGTTTTTAGCCACAGTGGTAGTGGCTGGTAAATAGTATTTTGCCCTACAGTGGTTGGTGAAAGGAATGTTTTCTTCCGCACGTTCTTTTGAATGGTGTGCGTTCTGGCCTGCAGCTATCTGTGAAGGGTGTCATTTCTCCTCTGCTATTTGGCCAGCTGTATTCTCCTGTGCTGTAACTGGTGAATAATATTTATGACCCTGTGCCGGTTTGTGTAGGGCGCATTTTCTGCAATAACGTTTTGGAAACATTCCTGATTAAGCATTTCATTTTTTACTCTGGCTCTGATGCAGCTCTGCTGGGCTGTGTTTGTGTGTGTGGGTGTGTGTGTGTGTGTGTGTGTGTGTGTGTGTGTGTGTGTGTGTGTGTGTGTGAGAGAGAGAAAGACCTGGGCTGCTCTCTAAGGCTGGAGTGTGTTGCTCCCCAGTCAGGGAGTGGACATGCCTTTTGCTGACAGCAGAAGTACTGAGATGGTGTGTGTGTCATTGTTTGCGCATGCATGCATGTGTGTGTGTGTCTCCAGCACAAATGTGTCCTCCCCCGTCTCTACGGTGACACTACTGATTTTGCACTGGGGGGGGAACTGTGGAAGAGTCTCAGCTCGGCAAAGAGTGCACAGAGCCGTGGGGCTGCGGAGCTGCGGGGCCGTGGGGCTGCGGGGCCGAAGGAGTGCAGGGCCACGGGGCCACATGGGTGTGTGCTTGTGGGGGCTTTGTGCTTTCCTGCCTACAGTCTTGCACTTTTTCCTGCCTTAAAAACCCCCATACTGAGATGGACTCCACTAAAACACCCCGCACACCCAGTCCCACACTGCTCCGGGTGTGACGCTGCTCCCTTTCTGCGTTTCTACACTCCATCCTGCACCTCTAAGGCACAGGGAGGACAGGTAACTGTCTCTCAGCTCTCAGCTACACATGGCTCAGTCATAAAACACTGATTTGTTAAACTATTGTTTATATCTATTAACAAAGCTGTATTTTTTAGCTTATAAAGCCTGGTTTCCTTCATTCTTACAGATAGATAATGACAGTCTCATTACTACAATGTATATTTTATATCATGTTTATAAAGGCCATACTTTTCTCAGCTGTAGTTTATAGACTGATAATAGACTGATAATAGAAAATTTATTGCAAAGTATTGAAAGCTGGAATCTGATGCTGACTGCCTCACTCTAACTGATCTTAGCTGTGAGCTTCTGGATCTGCGCTCTGATTGGTGGATCTGCTCTCTGTGTTTGGCGAGTGTGTGAGTGTCAGTTTGACCTGCGGTTTTGATCCTCCTCTCCAGCGCTAACAGCTCAGCCAGCTGGGCTCTGTGCCAGAATCCTGTTATTTACTGAGACGCTCTCGCTCCCTGCTAATCCCCCGCCGCCGCCCCCCCACTCCAGTGCTGATTATCTGTTGATTGATTAATTAAGAAGCTGATTGATTCCAGATGCCATCTTAGCAATGGCTCGTTTATCACTGAGTATGCAATGAGAGCGTGCTCTGTCATTCAGTCAGGCCATTGTGCTTAATTCTTCCAGTCCCCCTGCAACCAAACCCTGCTTAAAACAACTACCAACCTCATTTTCTCTCCTTCTCTCTTTCTCTCTCATTCTCTGTCTCTTTCTCTTCAATCCCTCACTATCCTTTTCTCTCTCTCTTCCTCCCTCTGTCCTTCTCTCTCCCCATCTCTGTCCCTCATCCCTCTCTCTCTCTCTTCTTCTCTCATCTCTGCCTTTAACTTCCTTGGCGTACCAGAGAATTTTCCAGGGCATAATGATAAACTCAGTTTTTACCTCCCTTCATCCTTTACCCATGGTGCAGTGTGCAGTAAATAAAATATTGAACAAAGAGAGAACTGCTATCAGACATCAATATATCTCAGATCTTTCTTCAGCTCAAAATATTCATCATTACTCACAACATTTCTGTAAATGGATTTCATGGCAGAACATTTTTGCAGCTGCAGAATCATATCATTCATGTCTGTAGCAGTATGATTTTCTGACCAAAATGTATTACCAAACGCAGAAATAAAACTGTGGGAAATATGTTTTATTACCATATACAGACACCTCTGAAAACTGTTTGGGAAAAGTGTCTCGCTTTGGTCAGTCAGACTGAGCAGGTTAAGTTCCCATGAAAGAATGTGTGCTTGTATTTTGGCTCCTGAGTGAAATGAGAGATTGAGAGAGAGACTCCCTTGTGATTTTGTGGTCTGTTGTGTGCTGCCATTTTAAGAGAGAACTGTTCTGTGAAGGTAAATATTCGAACTGTTTGCATTTTTTACGGCAACAGTGACAAAGATTAATTGCCCTCTACACATAACAGACCACTTAAATGCATGTGTACATGTGAGTGTGTGTGTGTGTGTGTGTGTTTGTTTATGTGTATGCGCATGTGTGTATGTGTGTGTGTGTGTATGTGTATGTGTGTGTGTGTGTGTGTGTGTGTGTATCTATCTCTGCCCTATAAATATGTTCAGTTCCACATTTTCCACAGTTCCATTTCTGCTGTGCTCATATTTCATGGTGTCTTTTGTAGGATCGTTTTTGTTTATGTGTCTGTCTCTCAGCCTGGGAGTCCAAACCTGCAGACACTGCAGTCCTCCAGGACTGGACTTAAACCTGCAGACACTGCAGTCCTCCAGGACTGGACTTAAACCTGCAGACACCGCCCCCTCCAGGACTGGAGTTAAACCTGCAGACACTGCAGTCCTCCTGGACTGGAGTTAAACCTGCAGACACTGCAGCCCTCCAGGACTGGAGTTAAACCTGCAGACACTGTGGCCCTCCAGGACTGGAGTTAAACCTGCAGACACTGCAGCCCTCCAGGACTGGAGTTAAACCTGCAGATACTGCAGTCCTCCTGGACTGGATTTAAACCTGCAGACACTGTGGCCCTCCAGGACTGGAGTTATACCTGCAGACACTGTAGCCCTCCAGGACTGGAGTTAATCCTGCAGATACTGCAGCCCTCCAGGACTGGAGTTAAACCTGCAGACACTGCGGCCCTCCAGGACTGGAGTTAAACCTGCAGACACTGCGGCCCTCCAGGACTGGAGTTAAACCAGCAGACACTTTAGTGATCCCTCTGTTCCAGTTTTCTGTCATGATACTCCAAAAGAACCTCATGTTTGCTATGGGAAGTTTTTTACAGTGGTGTTTGTAGTGGCTGGTTGTGTGTACACTGTGTTTCTAACAATCTGTGTTCATTGCTGAGCACTCAGATTCTTTCCTGAGGCTGGTACATGCTGCCTCATCATCCAGCGCAGCTCCTCGCCCGCACAGCAGCCTCACTCTCTATCTGTTTGTCATTCCTTTGGCAGGAACTGTTAAGCTTCTCACAAACAACAGAGAGAAAGAGGCATGCCTTTGGCTTGCATGGTGTGTTTGTTCCATTGTGGTAAACAGGAGATTTACCTTCCCTCAGTGTTATTGCCATGGTTTTTATGATAAGGGTGAGTATACGGTTCAGGCCAGATTGGAGTATGAGAGATCTTGTGGGCTCACTCGATAGCTTTAACGTTCAGGACCCGTGTCTAGAGAGTCTTGGGGTCATCCAAATGAACCATCCTGGATTACCTGTGTTTGTATGTCTCAGTAGTGGTCGTGTTTCAGACAAGTTTCCTGACAGTGACACTCTGCTGCATTTCTGCAGGCCCTGTTTCTGCTGCTTCATACGGGCCCTGTTTCTGCTGCTTCATACGGGCCCTGTTTCTGCTGCTTCATACGGGCCCTGTTTCTGCTGCTTCATACGGGCCCTTTTTCTGCTTCATACGGGCCCTGTTTCTGCTGTACGGGCGCTGTTTTTGCTGTATTTTGATGTTGAGACTCACCAGATGTTTCAGAAACTCAGGGGAAAATGTGACTTTAATAGTCATTTAATTCAATATGTGCTGCACTTAACCCCCAAGCCCCCTCCAGAATCTGGACTGCTCCCAAACTATTACAGAGTTTGTAAGTGATTCTTTGTTCACAGTGTTCTCTGATGGGATGTTTATGCAAATGAAATTCAGTGCCCAGTTTGCCAATTTCCAGCATTAGTTTTGCAATGAATTTAGCTGAATCCTCAGTGACATTGTATTTATAGTCATAGCTGTATACAGCTGAAACGCTGGCTTTCCCACAGACAACAGAGTGCAGCAATTACCATAAATGTGTCTCTACCTGGGAATTTGTATGAACATTAGGGCAAATTATGAGAGGGCCTTTCTCAGAAAACTTACTGGCTCATACTTTAACAATTGTATTAAGTTTTTCATTACATTTTAATTATTAATTTAATTAAGCAATTACATTATAGTTTTTAAAAGTTCTATTTTTTCAGAATCATTAGCTGAGAGTCATTGATTATGTTACACCCTACAGACCACACACAGTACTACAGGAGAGACTCAGTGACTATTTTACACCCTACAGGCCACACACAGTACTACAGGAGAGACCCAGTGACTATTTTACACCCTACAGGCCACACAGTACTACAGGAGAGACCCAGTGACTATTTCACACCCTACAGGCCACACACAGTACTACAGGAGAGACCCAGTGACTATTTTACACCCTACAGGCCACACACAGTACTACATGAGAGATCCAGTGACTATTTTACAACCTACAGGCCACACACAGTACTACAGGAGAGAGCCAGTGACTATTTTACACCCTACAGGCCACACACAGGACTACAGGAGAGATCCAGTGACTATTTTACACCCTACAGGCCACCCACAGTTCTGCAGGAGAGCCATCTGCTTGGGAATGCCGATATTCACTTCCTTACAGCTAAAACATTCATTTTCAGTGACTGAAATATGTATTTTCAAGTAGCCCTTTTAAAGTTCAGCCAAAATCAATTCCAAAACACATTGCAAAGTGAATACAAATAATTCCCAATGGTGAAACTGCATGCTTTCCAGCTAACTGCTTGCACAGCTGGCATCTCCTTCTTCCATCCTTCCTTGGTTACAACAGAAGAATGCAGTGCATGTGTATTTGTGAGTGTCTATGTGTGGTATGTGTTTATTTGTGAGTATGTGTATGTGTTTGAGCATGTGTGTTTTTGTATGTGTTTGTGTATACACATAAGTGGTATGTGTGTGTAAAGGTATGTGTGTATATGTGTATTTGTGAGTGTGTATGTGGTTGTGCATGTGCGTGCGCGCTTGTGTGTGTGTGTGTGTGTGTGTGTGTTCATAATTCATGAGACTGGGTTTGCTTGTGTGTGAGCTAATAGTGTGCATGTGTGAAGGAAGAGGGAGAACATGGGAATGGGATTCTGTCAATTCACACTGTTAATGGTGTCATTATCATTCTATTCATGGATCGACTAATTGGCTTCTTTGATTTTTCCTTCATTGAAATTTGTGCATATTAATCTGTGCCTGTTTTGTGTTGTGCCAATAAAGCACCTGATTAAATTGGAGAGGGAGAGAGACAGAGGCATATAGAGGCGATGGGATTTGCTCAGGACAGCAGTATGACTATCCGTTTTCCACAACAAATTAACCTCTTCACTCCTGAAATTATACTTGATTAATTTGAAACATGCGATCATTCCGTCTGCATTGTTTTGCCAGTCCTATGGCTTTGCAATGGTACAGATCTAACCACAGCTTTACAGAGTCCAACTGAGAGTGGCAATGATAGGCACTACAGTCTCAGACCACAGAGTACACCGAGCACAGAGTACACAGAGCACAGAGTACACAGAGCACACCGAGCACAGAGTACACCAAGCACAGAGTACACAGAGCACAGAGTACACCGAGCACAGAGTACACCGAGCACAGAGCACACAGAGCACAGAGCACAGAGCACAGAGCACACAGAGCACAGAGTACACAGAGCACAGAGCACACCGAGCACAGAGTACACAGAGCACAGAGCACAGAGCACAGAGTACACAGAGCACACAGAGCACAGAGCACAGAGCACAGAGTACACAGAGCACAGAGCACAGAGCACACAGCGCATACTCTACTCTGAGCACTGGAGGCCTCTGTGCTTTGGGTCCATGTAAGTGATTAAGTTTCTGAGCCTGAATATTCGCAGTCGGGGGTGAATCTTTCCTCCAGCTCCAGCCCACGGTCACCTGCATTCATTATGCCTGATTACCTGTAAGATCAGGTAATTATGGGGTTCAGCAGGGTCCGCAGACACCAGCAGCAGTCCAGCACCAGGGTCACCTCCCCCCAGAGAGGAGCTCGGCACACCTGCTAACTGTCACCAAAAGCAACAGAGAGAGATCAACCTCAAAAAGGGAGAATTTCATCACAATTATGAATGCCTGTTTGAGAAATGTAGTTTAAATAATTAAAGAGAACCATTCTGGAGCTGATGTTGAGCTCTTGAAGCATGACATAGTGACTGAGGGGCTCTGGTCCATCGTGGCTATCGTCACCAGCAGAGGAGCATGTCTCTGATACGCGCACCAGCCCAAAGCCCGAGCAGAGCTCTGCAGGCAGGGTGGAGGCCGGGAGCAGTGCGTCTAAAGAGAGAGCCTGTCCTGTGCTAACCTCCGGCAGCGGACATCGTTAAATACCCACACACAAAACACCGCCTGACATTTCTGCCCGTGAACTCGCCCTCCACCCAGAGAGCTGTGAGAATATAAGTCATGACATTAAACACATTGGAGAAACAGGGAAAAAAAAGATAATGACTTGGCCTTTATCAGGGAGCCGTGGTGCGGGGCTCCCCTGACCTTTGCGGAGTGTGTGAGAGCATTGTTCACAGGGAAATGTCAGAGCCATGCGTCTGAGTCCAGAGGAAGGAGGGACTCCTCACTCAGAGCTCATCACAATGCTACGATTAGCACAGGGACCAAAGACTGCGTGTGATTACAGCAGCACTTTAACTCTGCACTGCCTTAACCAGTCATGACAGCTTATTACACCTTATGACCAGTGACTTATACTTTCATTATGTATGAAGGAATATATTTGTAATAAGCATGTGCATACCTGATAACAATGTAATATATAAACTGCAATATCCTGTTGTGATTGGTTCACAGATGTCATGTCCATGGCAACATTATGCTCATAAACTGATAATTGTATATGGGCTACAGCCAAGATAAAGAACCATTAGCCTTAGCATTAGCAGAATCTTTAGCATTAGCATTACCATTCCCCTAGCATTACCTTCAAGAACAAGCAAAACCACCATGACCTCCACCCCTGGCTGAGGGTGGGTGATGGTGGTAAAGAACTGATAAATGTGAAAGGGCTGGGGCAAATTATAGGAAACCTTTAGCTTTGGCATAGATATTACCAGATATTAGCATTCCCCTCATAACTACAATAACTAGCATGACCACCACCAGAATGACCACCACCCCTGGGTTTGGGTTGGGGCTGTTGGGCAAAAATCAATATTTCAACGGCAACAGCCAAGATTGAGGAACCGTAAATGTAAATATTAGCATTAGCACTCTGCTTATGACTAGAAGAACCTGCAGCAATCAGAGGAGCTGCATGTTGAACCCGGAGCCAGCGGCTCAGGGCCTGGAGTATCTCTGCCTCAGGAGTGAGCTACAGAAGGAAATGATTCATTCCATTTCCATAGGGAGTGCCGGAGCCTGTCCAATATGCTTTAGGTGGATTTGCCAGGTTTTTGTCCTTGTCTGTTTGTTGTCTGTGTGTCTCTGCTCTCTTCGTTTCTTATCCGTTTTCCTTTCATCCTCCCACTCTTCCTCCCATCTGTTGCCTTTTAAAGTGTTTCTGAAATGAGTAATCTATCCAGGCCTTTGAAACTGTACACAGTCATTGTGAAAGGGCAGCTTGGGAGACCCCTCTCTGTGGAGAATTATTGTTGGCATTATTGAATTATTGGAATTATTGTAAGTGAAGATTCAGTCTTCTCAGTCCTTCTCGGTAATTGCAAAAACATTTCATATCATGCATCATAATGTATGTTATAACATGTATATGTGTTTTTATAACAAGGTATTTATATGTTTATAACATATGGTTACATTTTCTGGATTCAGTCAGTCTGAGGCTTAAGTGACTGTGAGCTGAAAATGAAAGAGGATATTAAGTGAAATGCTGTTATATGCTAACACTGAGATGGGCAATTCCTGTTACAGCCCTGAGCTGGGCACTTCCTGTTACAGTCCTGAGCTGGGCACTTCCTGTTACAGTCCTGAGCTGGGCACTTCCTGTTACAGTCCTGAGCTGGGCACTTCCTGTTACAGTCCTGAGCTGGGCACTTCCTGTTACAGTCCTGAGCTGGGCACTTCCTGTTACAGTCCTGAGTTGGGCTTCAGGGAGGCTGAGCTACCCTTCCTGTTACTGAGCTGTGCAGTCACTTTGCTGTCCCCTTGCTGAACTGCACAGCTCAGCCAGGGGATGGCAGAGTGAGGGGGTCACACAGTAATGCTCCACAGTGATGTCACACAGTGATGTCACACAGGTGTGCGAGGGCATGCCAATGCCCCGAGATTACCCATGAACCCCAGCCTCAAACAGTGTGTAGCAGGGCGATTAACGGCATTTCTGTGATCTGTGCCAGATCTTTGGACAGTTATCATAAGACAGACTGCACATCATCAGGGCAGGTTCGATCACCAGGGCCTGGGGGTGTTTCCTGTGATTACAGTCAGGGGAACGGCTAGCTGTCCCTGCGCTGACAGATGAGCTCTCCTCCTGCGATGATGACGCTGCAGATGCAGGGATGAATCATGCAGTCCCGCTGCTGAGGACCACTCACACAGCCTTCAGCTCAGCTCCAGCTCTCAGGCACCTTAGCCAATGGCTGCTTTCACTCACTGCTCTTCTGCCTAAGATTGAGTTACACCACAGCACTGTGGGATTGAGTTACACCACAGCACTGTGGGATTGAGTTACACCACAGGACTGTGGGATTGAGTTACACCACAGGTCTGTGAGATTGAGTTACACCACAGCACTGTGAGATTGAGTTACACCACAGCACTGTGAGATTGAGTTACACCACAGCGCTGTGAGATTGAGTTACACCACAGGTCTGTGAGATTGAGTTACACCACAGCACTGTGAGATTGAGTTACACCACAGCGCTGTGAGATTGAGTTACACCAAAGCACTGTGGGATTGAGTTACACCACAGCGCTGTGATTGAGTTACACCACAGCACTGTGGGAGTTACACCACAGCAGTTACACCACAGCGCTGTGAGATTGAGTTACACCACAGCACTGTGGGATTGAGTTACACCACAGCACTGTGAGATTGAGTTACACCACAGCGCTGTGAGATTGAGTTACACCACAGCACTGTGAGATTGAGTTACACCACAGCGCTGTGAGATTGAGTTACACCACAGGTCTGTGAGATTGAGTTACACCACAGCACTGTGAGATTGAGTTACACCACAGTTACACCACAGCCTGTGAGATTGAGTTACACCACAGCACTGTGAGATTGAGTTACACCACAGGTCTGTGAGATTGAGTTACACCACAGGCCTGTGAGATTGAGTTACACCACAGGTCTGTGAGATTGAGTTACACCACAGGCCTGTGAGATTGAGTTACACCACAGCACTGTGAGATTGAGTTACACCACAGCACTGTGAGATTGAGTTACACCACAGCGCTGTGAGATTGAGTTACACCACAGGTCTGTGAGATTGAGTTACACCACAGGTCTGTGAGATTGAGTTACACCACATGTAACTGTTTATGTTTATGTTATGACACTGTGGGGTGAGTTTGTGTTATGGTGCTGTGCAGTGAGTTTGTGTTATGGCGCTGTGCGGTGAGTGAGTTTGTGTTATGGTGCTGTGCAGTGAGTTTGTGTTATGGCGCTGTGCGGTGAGTGAGTTTGTGTTATGGTGCTGTGCAGTGAGTAAGTTTGTGTTACGGTGCTGTGCAGTGAGTGAGTTTGTGTTATGGAGCTGTGCGGTGAGTGAGTTTGTGTTATGGCGCTGTGGGGTGAGTGAGTTTGTGTTATGGTGCTGTGTGGTGAGTAAGTTTGTGTTATGGCGCTGTGGGGTGAGTGAGTTTGTGTTATGGCGCTGTGGGGTGAGTGAGTTTGTGTTATGGTGCTGTGGGGTGAGTGAGTTTGTGTTATGGTGCTGTGTGGTGAGTGAGTTTGTGTTATGGCGCTGTGGGGTGAGTGAGTTTGTGTTATGGTGCTGTGCAGTGAGTGAGTTTGTGTTATGGTGCTGTGTGGTGAGTGAGTTTGTGTTATGGCGCTGTGGGGTGAGTGAGTTTGTGTTATGGTGCTGTGTGGTGAGTTTGCATTATGGCGCTGTGGGGTGAGTGAGTTTGTGTTATGGCGCTGTGGGGTGAGTGAGTTTGTGTTATGGTGCTGTGTGGTGAGTTTGCATTATGGCGCTGTGGGGTGAGTGAGCTTGTGTTATGGTGCTGTGTGGTGAGTTTGCATTATGGTGCTCTGGGGTGAGTGAGTTTGTGTTATGGTGCTGTGTGGTGAGTTTGTGTTACGGTGTTGTGCGGTGAGTTTGTAATCTAAGCAGGGTGTTATTCATGACAGTCATTTTTTTCTTTTCTTTGCTTGGGCAACTTTAAACTCAAAACTTGTATTGAGTTTTTACTTTTTGGAGAGAGTTGATGCAAAGCCGAGGAGATTGGTAGATTTCCGTCTCTTCAGTCAGCTGAAGAAATGCTGACTGAAAAATGCATTCTCCCCCCCCCCCTCCCCATTTCTCATAAAATATGACACTGAGAGGATTTAAAGGGGCAAATTCAGCCACTGCAGTCCCGCTGCGGCCTTGCAGAGTTATTACCATGTCTCCATCGCTGATGAAAGCGCTAAGATACTCATGCATCACCTCTAAAGTGCCTCTCTGAATCACATCCGCCAAACTGGGTCACCATTCCGCCGCCTCTCGCTGCTGCTCAACTCTTTATCTGCTTAAGAGAGTCATTGGGAAGACCAGGTTTTACTCTGCAGTGATGTACAGGTGTTGGAACAAAAGCACATCATGTTTAGTTAATCAGAATTTATGCACCTGTACAGTGTGTTGTATGTGCTGCACTGCATGTTGACTCTGCTGTATTTTGTGTGTACATACTGCCAAGGATTCCACTGCACAAAGCCTTATTTTAGTGTGGAAGTACGCAGTGGGCCTCCACTTTATCACATTTGGTAGCATTACCTATGATGTCATCAATAGTAGTCAGTGTAACTGTCATTATTTCATTTTCATGATCATACATCAGAAATAGAGTGAGAAACCTCATAACCAAGAAAAATTACCTGCCACAGATTGTTACATTTGTTATCAAATGTGCCTTTTGTTTCACTGGTGCTTCCGGAATGGAACACAGCTGATTGATTGACAGCTGACAGGCTGGGAGGAGCTGTCAGGTGGCCAAGGTGAGGCTAACAGGCTAACATTACAGGCTATCCAATGCCCCATCCTGGTGCTGGCAGTAATCCAGCCTGATAGGGTTGCCATGGAAAAGAACCCCCCATCAGCCGCAGTTTGACATGCAGTTTTCATGTTTGACATTCACTTATATTATATTACACTGTTGAAATCACTGCTGCCCTAATGAATAAATTCTGTGGTGACATGCAATGTCTGAAGGGTCCAGCAACTCCTAGCTTTTTTCAACAACCAAACAGGCTTTTTTCAACAATGAAATAAACACACACACACACTCACATATGCACGCTCACGCTTGCACACAAGAACATGCACACACACAGGCATACACACTCACACTCATACACACACACACACACACACTCATGTACACACACACAAAGGCACACACACACAGTAGTGCTTGAACATGTTCCTGTTCTAAGCCTAAGTTTGTGCTTTGGAACAGTCAGGAAAAGAGAAGTAATAGGGCAGGTATAGAGCATTAATAGACCAGGTATGGAGCATTAATAGAGCAGGCATTGAGCATTAATAGAGCAGGTATAGAGCATTAATAGAGCAGGTATTGAGCATTAATAGAGCAGGTATTGAGCATTAATAGAGCAGGTATAGAGCATTAATAGAGCAGGTATTGAGCATTAATAGAGCAGGTATGGAGCATTAATAGAGCAGGCATTGAGCATTAATAGAGCAGGTATAGAGCATTAATAGAGCAGGTATGGAGCATTAATAGAGCAGGTATAAAACATTAATAGAGTGGGTACAGAGCAGTCATAGATTTGGTATTGAGCAGTTTCCTCATATAGCTCGTCCATGGCTGATGGCAGCAGGTGAAAAGATGTTCCCACCCTTGAGAGTGTCATTCACAGAACGCACACTCACTCTCCACACACTAATCAGTCACATCTGCTGCAGTCTGAACCCAATCACTCAACAGCTGAGTCCACACTCTCACTCTGTGGGCTGCCATTCATGTCCTTCACTTCTGAGCAGGCACGATCAAACATACGTCTCCATAACATTTGGTTAATCTGAGGAGGAAGTATATGTCCCCTGAGACTGGGCCCAAACAACCCCCTACGCCCCCTGCAGGCTCATGTAGAGAAGTGGAACAGAAACTGGTCCCCCCAGCCCTGTCTGCTCTACACCGCCCCCCACAGGCCAGTGTACAGAGTCCATTTGAAGGTAAATGCACATTAATAACCTGGAAACTGCAGTCAGCTCTTTATATGAAAAGCAAATATTATTATGATAAAGAACATCTTTCTCTCTCTCTGTCTCAGTGTCTCTGTGCCTGCATAAAACCACAAATCCTTTATTTTGGTGGTGCACCACAGGAGCATTCAAAGTGTTGCTTAAAAACTGCAGATTGCCAGTCAAGAAAGTGAACAAACGACACCCTAAACCCTGCAGACTGATATGTATTTCCATATGGGAGGGCAGAAGTGAGTGTATTTCTCAGAAAAGACTGAGAGTTGTGAGCATTTTCCTGCCCAGGGATGCGCATGCCCCTCTCCTCGCGCTGGCACCGCCTCCCTGATTGGTCGCTGCTTTGAACGGCCCCCTCTCCTCGCGCTGGCACCGCCTCCCTGATTGGTCGCTGCTTTGAGCGGCCCCCTCTCCTCGCGCTGGCACCGCCTCCCTGATTGGCCGTTGCTTTGAGCGGCCCCCTCTCCTCGCGCTGGCACCGCCTCCCTGATTGGCCACTGCTTCGTGAATTCAGGGAGGGTTATCTGGGCTGAAATCTTCTCTGTGCCGTTCTGTGCCACTCTGAGCGGGTGTGTGGGCGGAGCCTGCGGAAGCGGCCCTGTTCTCTCAGGGTCGCTGTCTGCCTGCCAGACTCTCACCCCTCCTCCACAGACCTGGCCCTGGCCAGCTCCTCCTAGAACAGCAAACCTGGCACATCAACATGGGTATTGTGAAGGCGTAAACTGATTTATTGGTTCATAAGTGTAGCCTATACCAAGAATATGAGCCACACACCTGTCACCCACTGCAATGGCATCGGTGAAGGGTAAAATCATACAATGGCCTTGGTGAAGGGTAAAAAAGCAATGGCATCGGTGAAGGGTAAAATCACATCTGCAATGGCCTTGGTGAAGGTAAAATCAACATGGGTGCAATTGTGAAGGTAAAATCATAAATGGCCTGAAGGGTAAAATCATATCTGCAATGGCATTGGTTCATCTGCAATGGCATGTGAAGGGTAAAATCATATCTGCAATGGCACGGTGAAGGGTAAAATCATAGAATGGTGAAGGGTAAAATCATATCTGCAATGGTGGTGGTAAAATCACATCTGCAATGGCATCGGTGAAGGGTAAAATCATATCTGCAATGGCATTATAAAATCATATCTGCAATGGCCTGAAGGGTAAAATCATATCTGCAATGGCCTTGGTGAAGGGCCATCTGCAATGGCATCGGTGGCATCTGCAATGGCATGAAGGGTAAAATCACATCTGCAATGGCATCGGTGAAGGGTAAAATCATATCTGCAATGGCCTTGGTGAAGGGTAAAATCACATCTGCAATGGCCTTGGTGAAGGGTAAAATCACATCTGCAATGGCATTGGTGAAGGGTAAAATCACATCTGCAATGGCATCGGTGAAGGGTAAAATCACATCTGCAATGGCATCGGTGAAGGGTAAAATCACATCTGCAATGGCAATGGCCTTGGTGAAGGGTAAAATCATATCTGCAATGGCATCGGTGAATGACATCTATGATATCAAGATATTACCTAAAGCTGCACAGACAGAGCTGTACTCATTGTCATGATGGTTTCAGTTCTGGGGTGCAGCACAGGGCTGTAAGTATGAGTGGGGTTTGAGACCCGTTAATAGCAGGAGTCTCTAACCAGGTCTGAGAGGGGCTGGAGTGGGCGCAGGGCTCTGCGCTCTGCACAAAAACACCCATTCAGCTAATCAGCTAATTTAGGTCCTGATTGAAAGTCTTCAATCAAGACATTGATTAGATTAATTAAGAGTTTTTATGCTGTGACTCACAGAAGTCTGCACCCTGATGAGATTACAGACCCCTGGTCTATGTTGTGCTGTTCAGCTGATTAACTGCCATATCATAAAAACATTTATTTTTTAATTAAAAGCTTTGAAAAATTATGAAAATTTATTGAGTGAAGAGGCTGATTTATCATGTTATCAAGCATAGCTTTTTTTTTTTTTTAATCTCACGCATCATTTTCAGTCAAATTTTCCTGTTATTTTCAATCTCCCCTGCGTACTGTGGATATTATGACAGAAGTTTTGTTTGGTTCTTGTTTCTCAAAGAAGTAGACATTTCCAAACTTAGCTCCCATTTTCATGCTACGTCACTCACCTCTTGTATATGAGTGTATCATCTGCTTGTTAATCGCTGGGAGACCGAGGTTCAAGTCCCGGCCCAAACTCGTCCATCCATGCCTCCCCTTCTCTGTACCACCCCAGCCTTCCCACCGTCCGAATAAGGAAAAAATACATAAGGGGGGTGGCTTGGCCACTTTCCATTAAAAGAAATGACAGTGTCTTGTTGTAAAATGTTAGGTACTGCATCAGACTCTGGTGCTTGGACTCAACCTTTGAGAATAATTTGCTGGAAGCAGTGGTGGCACCCTGCCCGGACGCTCTCGTTTCCACGCTCCCTGGAACAGTGGAACAGCCCGGACGCTCTCGTTTCCATGCACCCTGGAACAGTGGAACAGCCCGGACGCTCTCGTTTCCATGCACCCTGGAACAGTGGAACAGCCCGGACGCTCTCGTTTCCATGCACCCTGGAACAGTGGAACAGCCCGGACGCTCTCGTTTCCACGCTCCCTGGAACAGTGGCACCCTGCCCAGACGCTCTCCATGTTTCCACGCTCCCTGGAACAGTGCTCCCTGGAACAGTGGAACAGCCCGGACGCCTCGTTTGGAACCACGAACCCTGGAACAGTGGCACAGCCCGGACGCTCTCGTTTCCATGCACCCTGGAACAGTGGCACAGCCCGGACGTTCTCGTTTCCACGAACCCTGGAACAGTGGAACAGCTCAGGAAAGCGCAGCCCAGCTTTAGGCTGCTCTGTCTCACAGGCCGGGACCCAATCACTGTCATATTTTACAGGAGTTATGAACCAATCACAGCCCTCACGCTCTGTTTGAGTCACACTTATCTGATGGCATTGTTTTTATATCTTATTGTTTTATAGGCTGCAGCAAAAAATAAACATTTTATTATTTATTTGTATGTCTAGGATTTTAAATTAGTTTAGATTGAATTCTTCTTTATTTTTAATTTGTGAATGAACCGTCAGGATTGCTACTCAGTTTCATTGTACTCTCTTCAATGACAACAAAGGAATATATCTGTTTTGAGATGGTGCTGCTAGGTTTTGTGGTTTTGTGGTTTTGTGGTTTTGAAGCATATAAGGTTACATGCTGCATTGCACCTGCTGTCCCGTAAAGGTATCACTGCGTAAAGAAGCCTTTTCCTTTTCAAACATATGGCAGAAGCGTCATTTCAGTTAACAATGAAAACTCAATCAATTGCAATGTATGTTAAGTCAAGTCTGTGCACAAGCACAAGGGCCGGGTTTGAGGAATAAAGTATATATTATATAATTAAAGTATGAGTCATCCGACAGGAGCTTTTTACTCTCTCCTGCGAGTATTTGTGTGTGAATCTCTCCCTCCCTCCGGATGGGTGCTGATGACTGCTCTAAGGGGCATGGGGCGGGGGGGGCGGGGTGTGAGCAGAATCATCTATGCGTCTGCTGAGAGACAGAGAGACAGAGAGATCTACAGAGCTGTCTGTGCTTCTCTCTGTCTGTGTTTCTGTCTGTCCATGCTTCAGTCTGTCTGCTTCTGCCTGTCTGTCTGTGTTTTATTTCTGTCTGTGTCAGTCTGTCTGTGTTTCTGTCTGTCTGCGCTTCAGTCTGTCTGTGTTTCTGTCTGTCCATGCTTCAGTCTGTCTGCTTCTGCCTGTCTGTCTGTGTTTTTTTTCTGTCTGTGCTTCTGTCTGCGTTTCTTTCTGTCTGCACTTCTGTCTGTCTGTTCTTCTGTCTATCTCTGTTTCTTTCTGTCTGTGCCTCTGTCTGTCTGTGCTTCTGTCAGTCTGTGCTTCTGTCTGTTTGCACTTCTGTCTGTGCTTCAGTCTGTCTGTGTTTCTGTCTGTCTGTGCTTCAGTCTGTCTGTGTTTCTGTCTGTCTGTGTTTCTGTCTGTCTGTGCTTCAGTCTGTCTGTGCTTCAGTCTGTCTGTGTTTCTGTCTGTCTGTGCTTCAGTCTGTCTGTGTTTCTGTCTGTCTGTGCTTCAGTCTGTCTGTGTTTCTGTCTGTCTGTGCTTCAGTCTGTCTGTGCTTCAGTCTGTCTGTGTTTCTGTCTGTCTGTGCTTCAGTCTGTCTGTGCTTCTGTCAGTCTGTGCTTCAGTCTGTCTGTGTTTCTGTCTGTCTGTGCTTCAGTCTGTCTGTGTTTCTGTCTGTCTGTGTTTCTTTTTGTCTGTCTGGGTTGGTTAGCTGCCATTCCCTGCAATCGCTGACTCAGACATGCGACAAGCTGGCACACAGCTATTATTGCGATTATGTGTGCAGCCTCTCAAACACTGATACAAAGATAAATTACACGATCTGTCAGAGAGAAAAGAAGAGTGTGCTTGGCCTTAGGGTGCTGAAGCTCCAGTGCATATTTATTCCTGTGTTTATGGAGAATATTCAGAGAGAATGACGCCTCCCGCCTGGGGCCCCTGTGGCACCCTTACAGGGGAGGCACAGCACACCTCTGCCCAGAGGACGGGCAGGTACTGACCTTCTGCCCAGAGGACGGGCAGGTACTGACCCTCTGCCCAGAGGACAGACAGGTACTGACCCTCTGCCCAGAGGACAGACAAGTGCAAACCCTCTGCCCAGAGGACGGGCAGGTTCTGACCCTCTGCCCAGAGGACAGACTGCAAACCTCTGCCCTGCCCAGACCCTCTGCCCAGAGGACGGGCAGGTACAAACCCTCTGCCCAAAGGATGGACAGGTACAAACCCTCTGCCCAGAGAACGGACAGGTGGATCTGCAGGGCCATCCTTTGCCTGGAGCATGACCTCTCCAGGAACGAGAGAGAGAGAAGGAGGGACAGACAGAGAGAGAGGGAGAGAGAGAGAAGGAGGGACAGACAGAGAGAGAGAGAAGGAGGGACAAACAGAGAGAGAGAGAGAAGGAGGGACAGACAGAGAGGGAGAGAGAAGGAGGGAAAAACAGAGAGAGAGAGAGAAGGAAGGACAGACAGAGAGAGAGAGGAAGTTTGAAGGAGAGACTGACAGAGTCAGAGACAGGGAGAGAGATGGGGGAGTGAGTGAGTGAGGGAGAGAGAGAATGAGAGACTGGGGAAGAGAAGGAGAGTGTGAAGGGGAGAGAAAGGTAGAGAGAATGAAAAGAGATAACTGTAATTGGGTCTGGTCTGAATCAGTCAGACCACCACAGGAAGAAGGCAGCTTAGAGGCTGTGCCTGTGTTAGTGAAAGCTGGGTGAAGGGTGAGGCCGTGCCTGTGTTAGTGAAAGCTGTGTGAAGGGTGAGGCCGTGCCTGTGTTAGTGAAAGCTGGGTGAAGGGTGAGCTGCTGGGTGAAGGGTGAGGCCGTGCCTGTGTTAGTGAAAGCTGTGTGAAGGGTGAGCCTGTGTTAGTGAAAGCTGGTGAAGGGTGAGCCGTGCCTGTGTTAGTGAAAGCTGGGTGAAAGCTGGCTGAAGCTGGGTGAAGGGTGAGGCCGTGCCTGTGTTAGTGAAAGCTGTGTGAAGGGTGAGGCCGTGCCTGTGTTAAAGTGTTAAAACTCTCCTCCAATTTCCCTGTCTGTCACATCAACAGCCCTCCCTAACACAGTCTCCTCTAACACAGCCTTCACTAACACAGTCTCCTCTAACACAGCCTTCACTAGCACAGTCTCCTCTAACACAGCCTTCACTAACACAGTCTCCAGCACTGCATCAAACCTGCATTGGAAAAACCCAAATGTCATCCTCCTCGATAGTATGGACTGGCATTCTGTTCCAAGCATTAAACCCTCTGAGTGAAATCACACTTCCTGAAGAGGTATGTGGAAGGATTTCTGGAGATATACGGTTTAACAAAGTGGAGAATTTACAGGTAAAGCACATTTTATGATTATGGCGGAACAGGGTTTGAGGGATTTTAGAGGTAATTTATCTCCTGTCACAGGATCTTATTAAAATCCAACAGTCACTTTAATGTTTCATCAGCTCAACTTTCAGCAGAGCAGAGGTCAAAGCACTAATACAATGAGCTGATCTTTACGACTTGCAGGAAACCAATTATATATGGCAAAGCAGTACACTGGTCTGTGAGAAGTTGTCTCATTTCTTGTCATTTTTCCTGTTGTTTTGTCCTAAATTTGTAGAATCTTAAGCAGAGCATTCACAAAACTTTTTTAGCATAAGAAAGGTGTTTTGCCTGAGGTTTACCTAATGAGCAGCGCACAGACTGGGTGTTTGATTGTTTAATGCAGGCAGTTTTTAATGACTCACTGAGGGAAAAGCATTTTTGTTCTCAGAACATGACTGATGTATGCATGGGAGCTGTCAAAGCTTAATTAATGCTGTTCAAGTACAGTCTACAATATGCTGGATCAGGCCAGACTTTGTTTTCTTTGAGTGTGTGGTCTGTACCCTGTCAAGGCACTGCTCCAGTGTGTGGATGGGCCCCACGGTCTGCATCCTGCTAAGGCACTGCTCCAGTGTGTGGATGGGCCCCATGGTCTGCATCCTGTTAAGGCACTGTTCCAGTGTGTGGATGGGCCCCACAGTCTGCATCCTGTTAAGGCACTGTTCCAGTGTGTGGATGGGCCCCACAGTCTGCATCCTGTTAAGGCACTGTTCCAGTGTGTGGATGGGCCCACAGTCTGCATCCTGTTAAGGCACTGTTCCAGTGTGTGGATGGGCCCCACAGTCTGCATCCTGTTAAGGCACTGCTCCAGTGTATGGATGGGCCCCACGGTCTGCATCCTGTTAAGGCACTGCTCCAGTGTGTGGATGGGCCCCACGGTCTGCATCCTGCTAAGGCACTGTTCCAGTGTGTGGATGGGCCCCACAGTCTGCATCCTGTTAAGGCACTGTTCCAGTGTGTGGATGGGCCCCACAGTCTGCATCTGTTGCATCCTGCCCCACAGTCTAAGGCACTGTTCCAGTGTGTGGATGGGCCCCACACAGGGTGCACCACAGTCAGGCACCCACCATTCACACCACACAGCTCTGAAACAGACATGGTAGCAGGTACTCACAGGTACTTAAAGCTAATATGCTGTGTTTTTGCTGTAGTAAACACAGTGACAGTTACTCACAGGTACATAATGCTAATATGCTCTGTTTTTGTCATAATAAACATGGCAGCAGGTACTCACAGGTACTCAAAGGTAATTCACCCTGTTTTTGCCGTTGCACCATGACTGCAAAGCCAGGTTTGTGAAAGTAAACAGATAGAGGCTGACTCAGAGTAGAAACCGAGTGATGCACCTTATCTGAGAGTCCTTATCACAGGTGAAGTCTCGTCCATCATGCTGGGGAATTGGATTGGCAGTCCCTTGGGGAAGAATCATTTCCATGGTGATTATCCCTCTGGAATTGCGGCAGGGGTCACGCAGGGGTCACGCTGAGGCCACAGGTAAGCACAGGTCAGAGTGTGGCACACTCCCCACTCACACTAACCCTAACCCTAACCCTCCCCACTCACTAACCCTAACCCTAACCCTCCCCACTCACATGAACCCTAACCCTAACCCTCCCCACTCACATGAACCCTAACCCTAACCCTCCCCACTCACATGAACCCTAACCCTAACCCTCCCCACACACACTAACCCTAACCCTAACCCTCCCCACTCACACTAACCCGAACCCTAACCCTCCCCACTCACACTAACCCTAACCCTAACCCTCCCCACTCACACTAACCCTAACCCTAACCCTCCCCACTCACACTAACCCTAACCCTAACCCTCCCCACTCACATGAACCCTAACCCTAACCCTCCCCACTCACACTAACCCTAACCCTAACCCTCCCCACTCACACCCTGAACCCTAACCCTCCCCACTCACACTAACCCTAACCCTAACCCTCCCCACTCACATGAACCCTAACCCTAACCCTCCCCACTCACACTAACCCTAACCCTAACCCTCCCTCAC
>CM040750.1:38524385-38556885 GCA_022829145.1 Albula goreensis
CTGTGAAGCTCTGTGACAGTAACATTTCAAAAAAGAAAATGGGTCAAAAAACAAAAAATAAACTTGTTCAATCAATTATGCATTACCAGCAGTTGGGAAGAATCTATAGTCTTTCATGTCTGAGTATCTTTGGCCCATATTTCTGTGAAATCGAGCTATCTATCCCACATCAAAGATGAAAAAAACATTTGCTATTTTAACTTTACATTCTATCCTTCCTTCATGCCACGACCTCCCTTTTCCTTCTCTTTCACTCTTGCTTTTCTCCCTTTTTCTCATTGTCTGTCCTTCTTCTTCTGTTTTTATCTATGTGTTTCAGAGTGACATGAGCACTCTGCTGTTAGTCCCGAACACTAAAATGGCCTTATCCGCATGGAGAAGCCCTTTCTCCAGACTGCAGTCAGATAATCCGGGGGCAAACATAAGGGAATGGCCAGTATTTCATTGATTATTTTGTATGTATGAATTTTATACTTAAAATTTGTGTCCTGCCACCTGCCAAGTAACCTGAGTGACCATCATAGAGCACAGAAAATGGATTCTTTTGCAACATACAAAAAACAAGCTGAAAAAAAGCTGAGCCTGTGCGCTGTTCTGACTGCACTGCTGTTAGCACTGCGCAGCTGAGCCTGTGCGATGTTCTGACTGCACTCCTGTTAGCACTGCGCAGCTGCGCTCCTGCGCTGTTCTGACTGCACTCCTGTTAGCTGAGCCTGTGCGCTGTTCTGACTGCACTCCTGTTAGCACTGCGCAGCTGCGCTCGTGCGCTGTTCTGACTGCACTCCTGTTAGCACTGCGCAGCTGCGCCTGTGCGCTGTTCTGACTGCACTCCCGTTAGCACTGCGCAGCTGAGCCTGTGCGCTGTTCTGACTGCACTCCCGTTAGCACTGCGCAGCTGCGCTGTGCGCTGTTCTGACTGCACTCCCGTTAGCACTGCGCAGCTGAGCCTGTGCGCTGTTCTGTCTGCACTCCCGTTAGCACTGCGCAGCTGCGCCTGTGTGCTGTTCTGACTGCACTCCTGTTAGCACTGCGCAGCTGCGCTCGTGCGCTGTTCTGACTGCACTCCCGTTAGCACTGTGCATCTGCACTCGTGCGCTGTTCTGACTGCACTTCCGTTAGCACTGCGCAGCTGCGCTTGTGCGCTGATCTGACTGCACTCCCGTTAGCACTGCGCAGCTGCGCCCGTTCGCTGTTCTGACAGCAGAGCTCTCTGAAGCGCTGAGCTCCCTCTGATCCAGCAGAGTGGTCGCTCTCTCGTCACCCACCAGTGCGCCGTGTGTGATCGTGTGCAAATAGTTGTGCCTGCAGTTCAGGATTCTGCCTTCATAAATGAAAGTTTAAATAATGGCTTCTAGATTCTGTCATTTTCTGAGATGTTGTTGCTTTAGCCTTGAGAGTGCTGCCTAGCGTGAATTTCCTTTTCTTTTTTTGTTTTTTTGAATAGTACAAGAGTAAATCTGTCAGAAAGATTATCCAAATCTGTTCAGCCCAGAAACTGACAACAGAGAGAATCATTTCACCTGCATAGCAGTGTGTGGCATCTGTGTCTAACCCAGCGGTGTGTGATATTCCAGTCTGTCTAACCCAGCAGAGTGTGGCATCTGTGTCTAACCCAGCTGATATTCAGTCTGTCTAACCCAGCAGAAATTTGTGTGTAACCCACGGTGTGTGATATTCAGTCTGTCTAAAGCAGAGTGTGGCATCTGTGTCTAACCCAGCGGTGTGTGATATTCCAGTCTGTCTAACCCAGCAGAGATTTGAGAATCGGTGTGTGATATTCAGTCCTAACCCAGCAGAGTGTGGCATCTGTGCAGTGTGTGCATCTGTGTCTAACCCAGCGGTGTGTGATATTCCAGTCTGTCTAACCCAGCAGAGTGTGGCATCTGTGCATCTGTCTGTCTAACCCAGCAGAGTGTGGCATTTGTGTGTGTGTGATATTCCAGTCTGTCTAACCCAGCAGCAGAGCATCTGTGGCATTTGATATTCCAGTCTGTCTAACCCAGCAGAGTGTGGCATTTGTGTGTAACCCAGCGGTGTGTGATATTCCAGTCTGTCTAACCCAGCAGAGTGTGGCATTTGTGTCTAACCCAGCGGTGTGTGATATTCCAGTCTGTCTAACCCAGCAGAGTGTGGCATTTTGTCTAACCCAGCGGTGTGTGATATTCCAGTCTGTCTAACCCAGCGGTGTGTGATATTCCAGTCTGTCTAACCCAGCAGAGTGTGGCATCTGTGTCTAACCCAGCGGTGTGTGATATTCCAGTCTGTCTAACCCAGCAGAGTGTGGCATTTGTGTCTAACCCAGCGGTGTGTAAAGCGGTGTGTGATATTCCTGTCCGTCTAACTCAGAACAGTGTGTAGTATTTCAGTGAACAAAATATAACTGATATAACTGCAAATATGTGTTGATGTGAATGGAATGTCAGTTTGTGTGACACAGCTGTGCTGACCTGTGTGAGAGTGTTTAACACTGCAGCTGCTGATACCCAGTCAGTCCCAGTCAGTGCTCCTAAAATGACCTGAGACCTGAAAAAGAGGAGGAGAGAGATGGAGTGAGAGATGGAGAGTGAGATGGAGAAAGAGAGGGAAGGTCAAAAAGATGGGAGAGATGCCTAGGCTGTGTGGAATTTGTTGGACCCAAATGTTGACAGAATCAAAAAACTTGCTTGCCAGCCAGCAGCCAACCCCCTACCTGTACTGGGTTTACTCTTATGCTCGCCGGAGGGAGGCCCCACCCTGCGATCCATGCAGAATCGCATTCCCTGCACAGGAAAATGGCTTAACGGCTTCGCCCACCCCGCTCTGCAGCAGAGGGTTAACGCAGCATTACCCATGAGTTATTGCTGCTTTAATGTCAATCTCTTTTCACCACCCTGTACTTGCTGTCATGTATACTGAAACTTTCATTTTAGCTAATCTACATGATAAAGTGTCAGTTATTCGTTATGATAGTGATTTGGCTGACTCATACCAGACTCTGTGGGAAACATTTCTAATCATTTCTAATTGTCCTGATTAGACCTGCTGTGCATACACACGCTGGCATGTCCAATACTGCTGTGCAGCCAGAATGCTCAACTCAAAAATGTGCAAATTGGCAACATTAGAGCATGCTAACAGACCACAGTGATATATGCTAACAGGCCACAGCGATACATGCTAACAGGCTGCAGTGGTACGTGCTAACAGGCTGCAGTGATACGTGCCAACAGGCCACAGTGATACATGCTAACAGGCCACAGTGATACATGCTAACAGGCCACAGCGATACATGCTAACAGGCTGCAGTGGTACGTGCTAACAGGCTGCAGTGGTACGTGCTAACAGACTGAGAGCATGGAGAGACCAAAGTGATACACATTAAGCTGAATCTGAGCATGCCGTTCTCTGCCTGGTTAAAACTTTCTCCAGGATGTGGGCCCACGCTGAAAGAACGATGCTGCAAACGGCATATCTCTGGGGACTGTCTCTGATTAAACTCAGAGAGCTGAGACAGAGCCAGTAATTATGTTTTTTATAAACGGCACTGTTGAGCGTAATTAGCAAGCTGAGTGATTTTGAGAGGCGTAATTGCAGGCCTTTGGAATTGAGCCTCTCTCACTCGCAGCTCCAGAGTCAGCCCAGTGCTGTGGCACAGAGCCACTCTGAGAGACCCCCTTCATCTCAGGCCAGGTAGAGAGGCCTGTGGCCGTGTCTCTGCCTGAGATCCTCTGGTCCTTGCTCTGAGCTGGGAGATCAGGCTCCCCAAACTCCCTCAGCTAAAGGCCATTTTACATGTAATCAGCTCCCAGGTAGAGGCTGGACCTGTTCACTGCAGCTTTCACCTCACGTGTCCGGCTTATCGCTCTGCAGTGTTGCTCACTGAACGCAGCATTAGAGTCTGAGGGAAGCACTGCGCTGGCATCTGCACAGACTAGCAGTAATGCTGGCTGTATCTGTGCCTTTGCGTTCTCTGTGACTTTCCATTATTGCAGTATAGCTTCTAGAGTCATCATCACATGCCATGAATGATCGTGACTGGAGGAAAACTCATGAACTTAATGAACAGAAATGTACCTTAATGACCTGTTTGTGGGACCTGAGAGGAGCTGTTGATGAGAGCTGCATGTAAAGCTGGTGCAAATGGCTGAGAGAAATGACTCTGAGAGAGTGACTACAACCACCATTTAACTAGAGAAATTAAAAAAGTAGAAAAGTAGTTTAGTATATTTGCTCAACAGTGGCTCTTGGCAGAAGCAGTAACATGACAGAGTTAATCCTGGGACCATAGTTTTGGGGCCCCTGTTGCAGTGACACACTAATCTTTGAGATTTTAGGACCACATTACAACCAAGTAATACTGTATCTTCATACCCACCCATAGCCACTCCCTCTCACCCTTAGCCACCCCCCTTCATCATGGCCACTCCCACTTGTCCCTTAGTCACTCCCCTTCATTGTGGCCACTCCCCTCACCCTTAGCTACTCCTCTTCACTGTAGCCACTCCCCTTGTCCCTTAGTCACTCCCCTTCACTGTGGCCACTCCCACTCGTCCATTAGCCACTCCCACTCGTCCCTTAGTGTGTGTGTATGTGTGTGTATAAGTATGTGTGTTTGAGTGAGTGTGAGTGAGTGAGTGAGTGAGTGAGTGAGTGAGTGAGTGAGTGAGTGTGTGTGTATAATGTGTATGTGTGTGTGTGAGTGAGTGAGTGAGTGAGTGAGTGAGTGAGTGAGTGAGTGAGTGTGTGTGTATGTGTGTGTATAAGTATGTGTTGTGTGTGAGTGAGTGAGTGAGTGAGTGAGTGTATAAGTATGTGTATGTGTGTGTGTGTGAGCATGTGTGTGTGTGTGATGTGAGTGAGTGAGTGTGTGTGTGTGTGAGTGAGTGAGTGAGTGAGTGAGTGTGTGAGTGAGTGAGTGAGTGAGTGAGTGTGTGTGTGTGTGTGTGAGTAGTGAGTATGTGTGTGTGTGTGTGTGTGTGAGTGTGAGTGAGTGTGTGTGTGAGTGTGTGTGTATAGTGAGTAGTGAGTGGTGTGTGTGTGTGTGTGTGTGTGTGTGTGTGTGTGTGTGTGTGTGTGTGTGTGTGTGTGTGTGTGTGTGTGTGAGAGAGTGAGTGAGTGAGTGAGTAAGTGTGTGTGTGTGTGTGTGTGAGAGAGAGAGAGAGAGAGAGAGAGTGAGTGAGTAAGTGTGTGTGAGAGAGTGAGTAAGTGTGTGTGTGTGTGTGAGAGAGTGAGTGAGTAAGTGTGTGTGTGTGTGTGTGTGTGTGAGAGAGTGAGTGAGTAAGTGTGTGTGAGTGTCTGTGTTTGTAAAAGTCAGTGTTTGATGACGTATTTGTCAGATATTTTTAAGCCTGCCAGCCATGGTGTTTGAGCTGGTTTGCAGGCTAACACTGGCAAACAGCGTGCTGGTGTGTGTGTAAAAGAGCTGTGTGTAAAAGTTTGCCTGCAGGGTGTTTTTGCACTCCTGCTTGTGTTCTATTCTTGAGGAAAACAACACTAACATATTAGGCCAGCAGGCAGTATGCAATACGTGAATTTAAAAAAGCACTGGGGTGGGAGAGCTTAGCTCTACACAGCACAAAACTGTATTCATAATGGAAGCACACAACACAACTACCCTACACAATCACCCTACAAAAGCACCCTCCATAAGTGTATGCCAGACAATCAACCTACAAAAGCACCCTACATAAGTGTATGCCAGACAATCACCCTACAAAAGCACCCAACCCAAGTACCCTATACCAGACATGCATCACTATCATGGCGGAATGGAATTGGAATAAAAACCAGCATACATTGTGGCATACGTGTGTGTGTGTGTGTGTGTGTGTGTGTGTGTGTGTGTGTGTGTGTGTGTGTGTGTGTGTGTGTGTGTGTGTGTGTGTGTGTGTGTGTGTGTTTGCATATGCATGTGAGTGTGCGTGTGCATGTGTGTGTGAGTGCGTGCTAATCCCTACAGACGCTGTGTATCTGTGTAGCTCTGTTTCCTGTAATAAGAGCCAGATTTGTGCCCTGATTTAATAAATCCCACTCCTATTTTGTCCTTTGCAGATTAAATATAAACAGACAGCTTTGTAAAGTACACCACAGTATAATACTACCAGTTCCAGAAAAAAATAAATTTCATAAGATAATTGGATTGAAACTAAATTGGATGAAACCAAAATACAGAATGACACAAATCAACACACATATATGTGTGTGTGTGTGTGTGTGTGTGTGTGTGTGTGTGTGTGTGTGTGTGTGTGTGTGTGTGTGTGTGTGTGTGTGAGTGTGCGTGTGTGTGTGTGTGTGTGTGTGTGGGCAGCTGGTTGAGGTGTAGCCAATGGGAATCAGGAAGGCTCATGTATCACCTTGCCAGAACCAGGGCAATTGGTGGTCTAGCCAATGGTAATGAGGGCTTTCACAATTTAAGCCCGACAAACTCACCCAATCAGAGCCAGCGGCGCTTAAACCCAATCAGAGCGAAGGAAACAGGAAACCCATCTGAGTCAAGGCAACCCAAGTCTTCAGACTGGAGTTGTCACAGTGTGGGACCAAAGCCGCTGGCCTCAGCATTGCCTTTTCACTTGGGAGCCTTTGAAAGCTGCGTTCTGTCAGCGCTGTCATAGCGCTGATTTAACACTGATATTGTGTTTTAGTCTCCAGGGAAAGCCTGTCCAGCAGCAGCCCGCAGATAAAACAGAGTCTGAATTATTGAATTATCGCTTATTTTTACCAGACAAACACACAACCCCAGCATCATTTCTTCTCTGCCTGAAGAAATGAAATGGACTGAGCTGGAGCTGCAGCTGTGGGCCGCAGATGGGCGCAGGCGACGCAGGCGACGCAGGCGACGCAGGCGGTAATGACGACACAGCCCTGGGCTTTCCAGCAGAACACATTATGTTCACAGGTTAGTCTTTTTACATTCTCTGCAGAATAGTTAGGAGTAGAACTAAGTATTGGATTCTTAGACCAGAATTCTGAAAAGTGATTTTAAAATAACTTTTAATACCACCAGAAGTGGTGGTGAGCCTACCCACAATCCACCTCACCTCTTGCACTTCCCCTTCTATCCCTCAGTATCCAAACGGGTGGGGGCGGGGGCAGGTTTGGCTTCTCTGAACTTTGACAGTCTCATCTGTACGAAGCTTCACTCCGCAACACCCTACCCCACCCCCAACAGCACCACCCCCCACCCCCTCCCCACGGTCAGGTACAGAGCTGCTCCTCCACCCTGCTCTCTAAGGCAGAGTGAAAGCGCTCTCTTCCCTGCTCCTCCACCCTGCTCTCTAAGGCAGAGTGAAAGCGCTCTCTTCCCTGCTCCTCCACCCTGCTCTCTAAGGCAGAGTGAAAGCGCTCTCTTCCCTGCTCCACCCTGCCTCTAAGGCGGAGGAAAGCGCTTCCTCTGCCCTCCACCTCCACCCCCCATGGAGTGAAAGCGCCTCTTCCCTGCTCCTCCCTCCACCCTGCTCCTCTCTAAGGCAGAGTGAAAGCGCTCTCTTCCCTGCTCCTCCACCCTGCTCTCTAAGGCAGAGTGAAAGCGCTCTCTTCCCTGCTCCTCCACCCTGCTCTCTAAGGCGGAGTGAAAGCGCTCTCTTCCCTGCTCCTCCACCCTGCTCTCTAAGGCAGAGTGAAAGCGCTCTCTTCCCTGCTCCTCCACCCTGCTGCTCTAAGGCAGAGTGAAAGCGCTCTCTTCCCTGCTCCTCCACCCTGCTCTCTAAGGCAGAGTGAAAGCGCTCTTCCCTGCTCCTCCACCCTGCTCCTCTAAGGCAGAGTGAAACGCTCTTCCTGCTCCTCCACCCTGCCTCTAAGGCAGAGTGAAAGCGCTCTCTCTTCCCTGCTCCTCCACCCTGCTTCCCTCCTGCTCCTCCACCCTGCCTCTAAGGCAGAGTGAAAGCGCTCTCTTCCCTGCTCCTTCCCAGAGTGAAAGCGCTCTCTTCCCTGCTCCTCCACCCTGCTCTCTATGGCAGAGTGAAAGCGCTCTCTTCCCTGCTCCTCCACCCTGCTCTCTAAGGCAGAGTGAAAGCGCTCTCTTCTTCCCTGCCACTGGCACAGCCCCTGTGTACTCCTGCAGGCTGCTCATTCCCCCTCCCAGAGAGCTTTTAACTGAAACATCACAGCAATCTTCCAACTGATGCGAGAGGTGAGGATAATCTCCTTGGAAAGTGTCTCAGTCTGAATAACACTGGAGGAGTGTTCAGCTGGCCGCACGCTTTTCACACACACGGGGTAAATCTGGAGCAGGACAGGCAGTCCTGTGGGACCACCAAGGAGGCTAACCGATCTGCCCTTCCCCTTGCGCTCATGGTGCTCGCCCCCTGTTCTCTCCAGCTCCCGTTAAACTTTTATAATCAAATGGCCCTCGTCCTGCAGAGCCCTGGCCACGCTCATTAATGCTCCAGATGAAACTGCTGTATTTGAATGCTTTTCCTCTGCTTTGCTTCTCCCGCTGTGCAACGTGTGTTAAATAATTTGTGTGGGAGTCTTTGAATGTATACGCAAATCCATACAAATACTTACCAGTTCTTCCTCTGTCTAATCGTCAGAGCTGCATTATTTAGTGGAGGGGAAATAAAAGTTTCCTGCCTGTGAGCTCAGAGTCGAGCCCCTGATGAAATCTTCAAAGCTCAACTTTGATTCTGGCTCGGCTGTACTGAATCTCAAACACAAAGCTACGCAAACCACCAACACCCAGGGCTTTCACCGCCTTTGTTTCGGCATTGGAAGGATTTTAGGGAGTATCTGGACTGAATATGGATTAATTGAGTTCATAGACTGACTGACATCTGGAACCAGAACCTCAATCTAAATGGTGCATTTGTAAAAAATGACAAAGACAGTCTATAGTCAGAGCGCAGCTGTTGTGAGAGTCACCAACCCCCAGTGTTGGAGCTGATTTTCTCTCTGTAGATGGGGTGGCAGAGCCCCGCCCCCTCTGTGTTAATGGGCTGGGTGAGCCCCAGAGCCCCGCCCCCTCTGTGTTAATGGGTTGGGTGAGCCCCAGAGCCCCGCCCCCTCTGTAGATGGGGGCGCCCCCCCTCTGAGCCCCGCCCCCTCTGTGTTAATAGGCTGGGTGAGCCCCAGAGCCCCGCCCCCTCTGTGTTAATGAACTGGGTGAGCCCCAGAGCCCCGCCCCCTCTGTGTTAATGGGCTGGGTGAGCCCTCTGTGTTAAGAGCCCCGCCCCTCTGTGTTAATGAACTGGGTGAGCCCCAGAGCCCCGCCCCCTCTGTGTTAATGGGCTGGGTGAGCCCCAGAGCCCCGCCCCTCTGTGTTAATGGGCTGGGTGAGCCCCAGAGCCCCGCCCTCTGTGTTAATGGGCTGGGTGAGCCCCAGAGCCCCGCCCCCTCTGTGTTAATGGGCTGGGTGAGCCCCCCTCTGTGTTAATGGGCTGGGTGAGCCCCAGAGCCCCGCCCCCTCTGTGTTAATGGGCTGGGTGAGCCCCAGAGCCCCGCCCCTCTGTGTTAATGGGCTGGGTGAGCCCCAGAGCCCCGCCCCCTCTGTGTTAATGGGCTGGGTGAGCCCCAGAGCCCCCCCCTCTGTGTTAATGGGCTGGGTGAGCCCCAGAGCCCCGCCTCTCTGTGTTAATGGGCTGGGTGAGTCCCAGAGCCCCGCCCCTCTGTGTTAATGGAACTGGGTGAGCCCCAGATCCTCTGTGTTAATGAACTGGGTGAGTCCCATCCCCTCTGTGTTAATGAACTGGGTGAGTCCCAGAGCCCCGCCTCTGTGTTAATGGGCTGGGTGAGCCCCAGAGCCCCGCCCCCTCTGTGTTAATGGGCTGGGTGAGCCCCAGAGCCCCGCCCCCTCTGTGTTAATGAACTGGGTGAGTCCCATCCCCTCTGTGTTAATGAACTGGGTGAGTCCCATCCCCTCTGTGTTAATGAACTGGGTGAGTCCCAGAGCCCCGCCCACTCTGTGTTAATGAACTGGGTGAGTCCCCAGAGCCCCGCCCCCTCTGTGTTAATGAACTGGGTGAGTCCCATCCCCTCAGTGTTCATGGACTGGGGCTCTCTGGGCCCTGGAGAGTGCTGTTAAACTCAGCATGTGTGCAGCTTTCAGCTCAAACACAGCAGAGGCGGCATGATGTAATCAGGTAATCAACTCTCATTGGCCCTTATCGGCCCGCAATTTCATTATCCCGCCACTCTCCCAAAGCCCCTGCTCAGCCCGACCCCCAACCCCCCCAACACACACACACAGGCACACACACACAGGCACACACACACACAGGCACACACACACGCACCCTCACCACTGCTGTGGGTCGTCACAGTGATGATATATTCACATTCCAAATGCAGTTTTTTTATATCTTATTTTTATTTTATTAACTTGATGACAAACTGTTGCATCATGTGATGGTAATAGTTGGAGCATGCAGAGTTTGTCACATATGAAACGCTGGGTTTCTGAAACAGGACTCAGATGAATGCCGTCACTGTCATGCATGGTTTTGCCAGCATTTCATAATAACTGAAAAATGGAACAAATATATTAGAAAGAAGCAGATAAAACAAACCCTACCCGTAACCCTTTTTTATTCTTATTGGATTTTATTCTATCATTTTTATCCTAAATTTTAGGCTTCTTTTAAATTATGTTTGGCTCAAAATTCAAAATAAATACATTTTTTGCATTTTAAATTCAGTTTAAGAGACACTATTTCTCTATTAATATTTCACAGCCTTTTAAAATATTTGCTGTAGAAAGAACATAGAAATACACATACATACAGCTCTGCAACATTTTGTGACCTTGTGTGAAGTGATCATATTTTCTTGGTATTCGTGGGCTACCAAACATTTATAACATTCAGAATTTATTGATCTGTTCTAATGGTTTCTTTGCCCCTATTACTGTTATATTCAGAATAACCTTTGTAAAGACATAATACACTAAAGTGCTCCTAAAACCGTCTAGACTATATTTCATTTTTACAGATATTTACACAGTAGCTTCCATTTTCTCCTCAGTGCTCTCTTCTTTGGGCAGGAAGCTGAGCTAAAGTCCACCACTGTGTCGACCCCTGCTGGCTGCTTTGCGGCACCCACCCTGTGCAAAAACATTTCCCATGAATCAGCTGAAGTGAAGAAAAGGTTACATAAAATGAGCGACCTCAAATGTATGGGCCTGTCCAAAAGCCTATTTTAGAAGAATTATCAATAAGAATATAATGAGGGTATGCAGTATTTACCTGGCCAAAGTGGTTCAGACCAGCTTTGTTCAGCAGCAGGTTCTGCAGACGTTGGTTGGGGTTTAGAGAGTGAATCCTACAAGTGTAACAGTTATGCATGGCCTGAGTCACTGCACTAATGCAGAAAGCCAAACTACATGTGCAAAGAGCTTCAGCTCAACCTCTCACAGGATTTAGCTTGCATTAGCCTCAGCTACATGGCCTAACCCTGGGGCTTTCTGCCTCTCTTCTGCTCTCTCTCAATCCCTCTCTCTGTCTGTAATGTAGTTACACCACTTATTCTGTTCCAGTCATATTTGAGGTCATTTCAGAAGAAACCTTCTGTGTCCAACATGCAACATTTCAATGCTTTTTACAAAAAGAAAATGTCTGCTTGTCTGCCATCCATTACACTTTACCCAGAATCACGCACCTCTTGTCTTGCAGTGGGCCATAAAATGGAGAGTTAGATTAACCAAGAGAGGGAGGCAGGAGTGAGCACAAATTTACCCCCAGAGCAAATTTACCCCCAGAGCACACAGTTACCCCCAGAGCACAAATTTACCCCCAGAGCACACAGTTACCCCCAGAGCACAAATTTACCCCCAGAGCATACAGTCACCCCCAGAGCACACAATTACCCCCAGAGCATACATTTACCCCCAGAGCACACATTTACCCCCAAAGCACACATTGGATGGTGTTTCATTAGCAGGTTCACATCTTCTAAACCTTCCCACTGTGGTATTCTCATCACATCAGATTATGTCAGGCTTCCTGTGCACTGGGAACATGCTGCTGTAATGGAACATGATGTTTGAGGGACGGAGAGCCCGATGTGAGCAGGGAGGGGGGTGTGGAGGATCAAACAGAGGTTGGATCTTCCAATGGCCGCCAAATCGGCAGAGCGATAGTAGCGTTGTGCTCACACCTTCTCCACGCAGCAGAGTAAACCCCGTCTGTCAGACATCAGGTGGTTAGCGAGTGAGGCCTGCATGCGGTGCCTCACACTGCAATAAACAGACCCTAATCCCCCCACCACCAGCAGCTCCTCACAGCAGGGACCACCGACACCCAACCCCCAACACAGATGCGCTCTCACAGGGAAATATTGTCTGAGCTGAGGGATTACAGTCACTCACCTGGCAGGTGGGAATGCTTCATTTCTCTGAAGGTGAAATAGCTGAGAAACTGTTTCATAGTCTTTGACAGAAGGATTGTTGTAATTTAAAATGTAGCTGGCAACAGCAGCCTGCTCCCAGCTAATTAACAAGCCCTAGTTAACGAGCCCCAGCTAATTAACGAGTGTCAGTCTGCCATCGCATAACTATCTCCCCTTAAAGCTCATGCGTTCTCTGAGCACACAGTTAAGCAAAATTCCGGTAATAGTTTATTTTTAGGCCTTCAAAAACCTGACTATAAGCCACTGTTAATTAGTTTGTAACTATTCATGGATTAAACATCAGATATTTTTAACAATTACCAAACTGCAAAATTGCCAAACAACTTCTTGAAAAATGCAGCATTTCTACAAGTCAGGGCCACTGTGAGAGTTTGCTAATGAAAAATGTTTTAAAACTTTTTTGGTTGACCTGGATGTGTAATTTATTAGCTGTGCATTGGAAAAAAAGTGGAAACAGAATGAGTTTTCAGACTATCTTACAAGCATTTGGGAGAAGAAAGGTTTCAGCTCTAGATTGATTCTGCATGTGTCCTTAATATTACTCATAGTTAAATAAAAGGGCTTGTTTTTTATCGACACACACAGGGTGAACACCCCTGTCTAGATGAGAAACATGAATAGTTTTCAGCCATGTGTCTGATTTAAGGATGAATGCTGACTGAGTCCAGGGCCGTTCTTTTGAAAATTAATAAAAGAAGTATTTTGTTACTGTTTAGGGAAAAACACAGCCAAATATTGAAGGGTAGAAGCAAATTTTAAAATGTCAGTCAGTGAAAATGATTTTCCTGTCAGTCAGTCACAGCCTTATCAAGCAGCAAAGCTACATTTTACCGTGGAGCTTTGGAAAATGGCAGAGAGGATCATCTGCCCTCTGTGTTACTGCAGAATAGAATGAACAGAGCTATAGCACAGCTGCAGCGTGGGGATGCTTGTCCTGTGTATGTTGAATCAGTGTAACATGCTAACGTGCTAATATTTTGCAGCTGCTGTCTCTGTCATGTGACAGGCTGCTCACATCTGTTTGAAAGGTAGCACGATGCTAACTCAGAGTGAGTTGTGTTTGGGGTTGTAGCACGATGCTAACTCAGAGTGAGTTGTCTTTGGGGTTTTAGCACGATGCTAACTCAGAATGAGTTGTCTTTGGGGTTGTAGCACGATGCTAACTCAGAGTGAGTTGTGTTTGGGGTTGTAGCACGATGCTAACTCAGAGTGAGTTGTGTTTAGGGTTGTAGCACGATGCTAACTCAGAGTGAGCTATGTTTTGGGTTGTAGCACGATGCTAACGCAGAGTGAGTTGTGTTTAGGGTTGTAACAGTTGTGTGTAAGCCTCTGGAAAGCCTGTATCTCCTGCATAATAACCGTAACTTCTGTCAGTGGCGTACAATTATATAATGACCACGTTCTGACTGCAGTGAGGGTTTCTCATCCTCCCATTGCAGATTACAGACTCCTCACAGTTATGAGGAAAAAAGGGTTAAAGGAGAAAAGCACACTGTGAACCACAAAAACACAAAGTGGAGCAAATTTCTGGACAGTACAGCACAATCAGGTGTAACACAACACAGCAAAGAATGGTGCACCACTACACAATGAAATGCAGCACCTCAGAAAAAAGGAGCACAACCTTGTGCAACCCAAAACACAACCCACACCCAACACACAACACAAACCCAACACACAAAACAAACCCAACCTGCAACACAAACCCAACACACAAAACAAACCCAACACACTACACAAACCCAACCTGCAACACAAACCCAACAGTCAGTAACAGACCCACACACAGACATACACTCTCACATCTTTCTGTTTTAAGTAAGTATGAGCACAGTAATGCAATCAGAGAGAGCGATGAATGGCTTTATTGTACTGCATAAATGTAAATAGTGTTGGGGATATTAGCGCTGATTTTCCATGCCAGTAAAGCTGTTTTAAATTGAATTTAAACGAGCAGGAGAGGCTGGCAGCGCTGCAGCACTGGCTGATGGGATAGAAAATGCAAATCAATCACTCTTTTACTCACTGCCTGGGTGGTGTGGAGAGGAACTGTGAGAGTCAGGATGTACTGGAAAAAAACAGCTTTCATCTCAACAAAGCAAGCTAATAGTAAACTAAACTTCAGACACTTTTAAACTTTGGAACAGTCTGTACCTCCTGAGCGGAGACAGCAGCACTGGCTCCTCACACACCAGCTTCTGCATAATTTAGCAAACAGAGCGTGATGTTCCTAACACACAGGCATCACTACAGCAAGAACAACGAGTTAGAACATTCAAGTGTGTGTGTGTGTGTGTGTGTGTGTGTGTGTGTGTGTGTGTGTGTGTGTGTGTGTGCGTGTGTGTGCGCGTGCGCATGCTCTGTGTGCTCTGTGCTCTGTGCTCTGTGCTCTGTGCTCTGTGCCCTGTGCCCTGTGCCCTGTGCCCTGTGCTCTGTGCTCTGTGCCCTGTGCCCTGTGCCCTGTGCCCTGTGCTCTGTGCCCTGTGCTGTGCCCTGTGCCCTGTGCTCTGTGCTCTGTGTGCCCTGTGCCCTGTGCTCTGTGCTCTGTGTGCCCTGTGCCCTGTGCCCTGTGCTCTGGGCTCTGGGCTCAGGTTTCTTCCTGTTAGTCAGGGAGAGTTCCCTTACCGCTGTCACCTTATCGTTGCCCTGGTGGGTCTCAGGCCCGGGATCTTTGTCAACAAATCCCTGGTAAAAGCACTGCACAGACTGAATCAGATTTAATTAAAATAAACAGCCAGGACATCAACACTATTACCAGTTTCCCCACCCTGAGGTGCTGTGCCCCCACAAGGTTTTTCAAGGGGGAAAAATTACTTTATAAAATAATATTATGCCCAGAAATAGATTCCATCACTGTAATTACTGAAGACACAGATAAGTGCTCATTACTGCAGATGTGAGAGTTCATTAGAGAATATACAACATGGCTCCTGATTGCTCCAAATTACACATTTCAGCCACTATTAAACCATCTACATGCCATTCAGGAAATTACTCTCTTTATGCCAAATATCACAATACAACAGAACTTTATCTCAGTTTTACAGAGGCAAATTTACAAAGCAGTAGATCATGTCCAGTTAATTGGCTGAAACATGAGCATGATTGTGATATGTAAATAGAATCTAGAGATGAAACAGTAATGAGTTTATTTTATCATATTCTTTTATTATAGCTTTTTATTATTGTTATTATTAAACCACTTCATCTGTGTGTGCTTTCATTGATTTGTATATTAAATGTGAAAGTACTTTCTCCAGTGATGAAACCATGTCTAAATGGTTGCTCTGTGCCAGGAATCACAGCACTGGAATTGACAGGACTGCTCTTGAGTTTTATATTGATGTCCCAGCTTCAGCTTCAGCACCAGGGACAGCACCAAACTCCACAGCTTCAGCACTACAGATATCCATTTTTTCAGCACCATGAATAGCAACACTCTTCACAGTCAGTTTCAGTGCTATGGAGAGCACCAAGCTTTGCCGTTTAAGAACCACGGACAGCATCAATCTTCGCGCTTACTGCTTTCATGCTCCATCTTCTCTGCTCTGATACTCTGCTCTGGATGAGGAACACAGTGAGCACCCCTCCCAGAGGACCTCGCTATTAGACCTGCTGTATGTTAAAACACTTTTCAGGCCCCTCTCAGCACTGGCCCTGCAAAAGCCTCTCTGATGTGCTGATGGCAGAGGGAAACAAGCCAGATTACGGGTTTCCTTATGCAGGACAAACCCTGTCTGGATTCAGCTGTGCTCACAGATTGCTGGCTTTGGTTCCTTGCTCTGCCACTCCGCTGGGTTCTGCGCTGAGCTGATCCTGCTCTGCCAGGCTGGCACTCTCCAGGCTGTCGCTCTCCAGGCTGGCACAGTCACAGTCACATCACAGCTCAAAGAGCGATGCTCCCCAGTGCATTAGCCTAAACTGGGCCCAGGATGAGAACTTCAGTCTGCAGAGCAGAGAGAGGCCTTTCTCCACGGAGCCCTGCTGCTAATGAGGTCTCATAAAGCCGAGGGCACGGCCTGCAGAGCACTATGAAACAGCAGCCCGGCTGAGGGATGGATGCATGGAGAAGGGGAGCGAAGATCATTTCACACCCGGCGCCCTCCTCTCTCCGCTGTGTCACCATGCCAATTCATCGCATTCCGCACAGAACCAGCTCAGACCCACAGCGCATGAACCACATTTAATCGATGAAAGATTGCATTTAATCAACACTGAGATTGCATTGTGATTTTAGACATACTGAAGTGAGTGAGAGATTCAGACTGGCAGCACCATCTGTAATGCCAAAGTTACAGGCAGAAGCACAGATCAGAGAGAAGGCCCTGCTAGTGTTAGTGTTAGTGTTAGTCTTCAGTCCTGAGACCGATCTCTAACCAGGGAAATAACCATAAGTATGACAATAGTTATTAAATGTAATTTGTTTACTACGGTCTGCACCACCAATATTTTATGACTGCACACACCTGTCAGTGTTCCATTGTGGGTATTTCCAGACACAGAATAAAACTTTTTATAACAACAGCCTTTAATCTTTGAAAATAGCTTTTTTCATATCAGCTATATTTTTGCAAATCACTTGCTGGTTAGAAAATTACTTTTTTAAATTATTTTATAATAAACCGTCTTCTGTCAGAAGCAGGCTGGATCTGCCTGTGCAGCAGAACCATGACAGAGTAGTAAAATGTCCCTCCATTCATTACACTCCAGCACAAACTATATCAGTGAATACAGGCAAGTTACAGAGCTGAGTGTCAGAACTATATCAGTGAGTACAGACAAGTTACAGAGCTGAGTGTCAGAACAACAGAACCTTGCATGGCTGAGTCAGCCAGCCTGACTGTGCATGGCTAAATCAGTCAGTCTTTGAGTTCATGAGTGAGTCAGTCAGTCTGCGAGTCCCCAAGCATGTCAGTTAGTCAGTCTGTCAGTCTTTGACTGAGTCAGTCAACCTGTAAGTTCACAAGTGAGTCAGTCAATCTGCAATTCCTTGAGTGAGTCAGTCAGTCTGTGAGTCCACGAGTGAGCTGGTTGACCTGTGAAAGAATGAGTGAGACAGTCACTTTGGTGGCCCATAAGTTGGTCAGTCACTCAGAACTCAATGAAAGTGAGTTTGTTCTCAACTCAGAGCAGAAACTCTGAAGGTCAGGTGAAGGTCAGGTGACGTGCAGGAGGCCGTTATGGATTAATGGACCAGAGCACTGCATTAGCGCACTCATGCGTGCGAGTGAGTCTGCTGGATCGCCTCCTCTTCTCTCCCCTTTCCTGGCTAATTAAAGCGGAGGCACAGAGTAATGCTGGGGGCGTGCCATCGTGCTAACATGCTAATGAAGGACAGATGAAGAGCCACAGGTATTAACTGTAAGATAATTACACATATCTGTTTTCTCACCGTCTGATTTCACCAGCGCAAACCGGGGGAGGTGAGCTCACTTTGATCCTGCACTGAGCCAGTTATCCCGCCCTTCACATTAATCCCAGCAGAGAGAGAGGAGTCACCCCAACACCCTGCCTCTCTGGGCCATTAATCTTAATTGGCTGTATCCAGACTGCAGGCCGAGCCGGGCCTGGGAGTGATTTTCATCCTCATGGCTCACAGCCCGTCTGCCCGTCTCTCACCTCACCTTCCATGAAATGAGTTCTGAGCTGCGAGAGTAAAGCCATCACTCCATGACCTGGGTCCCCCATCACTCCATGACCTGGGTCCCCCATCACTCCATGACCTGGGTCCCCCATCACTCCATGACCTGAGCCCCCATCACTCCATGACCTGAGCCCCCATCACCCATGACCTGAGCCCCCATCACCCATGACCTGGGTCCCCCATCACCCATGACCTGAGTCCCCATCACTCCATGACCTGGGTCCCCCATCACCCATGACCTGAGCCCCCATCACTCCATGACCTGAGTCCCCCATCACTCCATGACCTGGGTCCCCATCACTCCATGACCTGAGCCCCCATCACTCCATGACCTGGGCCCCCATCACCCATGACCTGAGCCCCCATCACTCCATGACCTGAGTCCCCCATCACTCCATGACCTGAGCCCCCATCACTCCATGACCTGGGTCCCCCATCACTCCATGACCTGGGTCCCCCATCACTCCATGACCTGGGTCCCCCATCACTCCATGACCTGAGTCCCCCATCACTCCATGACCTGGGTCCCCCATCACTCCATGACCTGAGCCCCCCATCACTCCATGACCTGAGTCCCCCATCACTCCATGACCTGGGTACCCCATCACTCCATGACCTGAGCCCCCATCACTCCATGACCTGGGTCCCCATCACTCCATGACCTGAGCCCCCATCACTCCATGACCTGAGTCCCCCATCACTCCATGACCTGGGTCCCCCATCACTCCATGACCTGAGTCCCCCATCACTCCATGACCTGGTCCCCATCACTCAATGACCTGGGTCCCCCATCACTCCATGACCTGGGTCCCCATGACCTGAGCCCCCATCACCCATGACCTGGGTCCCCATCACTCCATGACCTGAGCCCCCATCACTCCATGATGAGTCCCCCATCACTCCATGACCTGGGTCCCCCATCACTCCATGACCTGAGTCCCCCATCACTCCATGACCTGGGTCCCCCATCACTCCATGACCTGAGTCCCCCATCACTCAATGACCTGGGTCCCCCAGCAATCAACTGGCTTTCCAACTGCAGCCATCTCCAGCCAATCCACTTTTCACTGCATCTGGGTTCAGTTTACTGCATAGTTTAGTAATCAGCTCAGTTTACTGTGTTTCACTGCATCTGTCTTTAACCAATCAGTAGTGCAGCTTATCTCGCATCTGGTTCAGTTTACTGCATCTCTCTCTAACCAATCAGCTGAATTTCACTGCATCAGTCTCTAACCAATCAGCTCGGGTTCAGTTTACTGTAAAACCAGTGTCAGTGTTTCAAACCAATCAGCTTATCTGGGGTTCAGTTTACTGTAGTGTAGTGCAGCTTATCTCGGGTTCAGTTTACTGTAGTGTAGTGCAGCTTATCTCGGGTTCAGTTTACTGTAGTGTAGTGCAGCTTATCTCGGGTTCAGTTTACTGTAGTGCAGTGCAGCTTATCTCGGGTTCAGTTTACTGTAGTGTAGTGCAGTTTACTGTAGTGTATCTCGGGTTCAGTTTACTGTAGTGTAGTGCAGCTTATCTCGGGTTCAGTTTACTGTAGTGTAGTGCAGCTTAGCTCGGGTTCAGTTTACTGTAGTGTAGTGCAGCTTAGCTCGGGTTCAGTTTACTGTAGTGTAGTGCAGCTTAGCTCGGGTTCATTTGCCATGAAGGTCCCTGCTGTCGATCTCTGTTGGGCCGCTTTAAATGGAAGGAGAGGGAGAGTTTGCTGCTGGTGCTGTGCTGCAGCCACTCCACTGTAATCATGTGACCTTGGCCTTTTCATATGACAGACTTATGACTGTCTATGCTGCACAAACTCATCATCTCACCATGTAGCAACACTGTGGTGATAGAGTACTTTAAAACACATTCCAGCAGTCAGTAATGCTGGGCTGATGAAAAAGCCATTAATTGAAGAGCTTGGAAGAGCAATATTTTTACAGCAATATAAAATAATTGGTAAAAGTTGCAATGATGTTTAATTCATGAAGTCACCCATGAATTAAACATTACCATCTCGAGGTTACCAGCAAGGTTAAATGGAGGCTTGACATATGGAGACTGTGGTTAGGCTGGGAGGCTATCCAAGCATGTCATTTATCCAATTTGCCTGCTTCATTATGGCCATGTGCAAAGAGCTGATTGGAAGGTAATGTCTGTGTCCCTGCCGGTTATGAAAGTCAGTGTCCCTCAGGTTTGATCCCCAATTTGCCTGCAGTGTTCATTAGCTTCTCTCTGAGTCACTGTCCCTGTGCAAAGTCAGTCCCTGATTGGAAGGTAATGTCTGAGTCAGTGTCCCCTGCTTCTCTCTGAGTCAGTGTTGCAGGTTATGAAGCTTCTCTCTGAGCTGTCCCTGCAGGTTATGGAGCTTCTCTCTGAGTCACTGTCCCTGCAGGTTATGAAGCTTCTCTCTGAGTCAGTGTCCCTGCAGGTTATGAAGCTTCTCTCTGAGTCAGTGTCCCTGCAGGTTATGAAGCTTCTCTCTGAGTCACTGTCCCTGCAGGTTATGAAGCTTCTCTCTGAGTCAGTGTCCCTGCAGATTATGAAGCTTCTCTCTGAGTCAGTGTCCCTGCAGGTTATGAAGCTTCTCTCTCTGAGTCACTGTCCCTGCAGGTTATGAAGCTTCTCTCTGAGTCAGTGTCCCTGCAGGTTATGAAGCTTCTCTCTGAGTCAGTGTCCCTGCAGGTTATGAAGCTTCTCTCTGAGTCAGTGTCCCTGCAGGTTATGAAGCTTCTCTCTGAGTCAGTGTCCCTGCAGGTTATGAAGCTTCTCTCTGAGTCACTGTCCCTCAGGTTGAGCTTCTCTCTGAGTCACTGTCCCTCTGAGTCAGGTCCCTGCAGGTTATGAAGCTTCTCTCTGAGTCACTGTCCCTGCAGGTTATGAAGCTTCTCTCTGAGTCACTGTCACTGTCCCTGCAGGTTATGAAGCTTCTCTCTGAGTCAGTGTCCCTGAGCTGAGTCAGTGTCTCAGTCAGTCTTCTCTGTCCCTGCAGGTTATGAAGCTTCTCTCTGTCAGTCAGTGTCCCTGCAGGTTATGGAGCTTCTGAGTCAGTGTCTGAGTAAGCACTCTCTCACAAGGTCATTAAGCACTCACAGGGTCATTACTGTCAATATTCAGAGCTACAAGGAAATTTTTTGACTAAAAATGCAAACCATCTCAGAGGTATAGTGATCGTTGGAGGTTAGGTTTGTGCATGGCGAAATCCTCCCATTTCAAATTGAACACACTCCTAGGTGTGTCTGGAGAAGAGCAGGTAAAGAATACAGGAAGCCTGGTGTTCTAGATGGGCCAGCTGGCCCTCACCCTCCACATAATGAGAGCTGGGTGCGTGCGATTTCTCCCAACGCACTTCATTCACACCGCCACCTGTCCAGTGAAAAGCCCTTCCACAGTTCTCTTCTCTTCCTCCTTTTTTCTCCAATTAGTCTGGGTGTTATTGGATTAAATTATCATTTCCCATACACAAAAACAATCTTTTCACTTGCAGGTGCAGTTCCAGCTCAAGTGCTTTGTTTACCTGAGCTCACCTGTTTAAAATTCCTCACACACCAACACCAGGGATGTTATATGGCCTCCTTCAGCAGTAGAGATGTGTAATGAAATGCACCATTGACCAGATGACTGTACTAAAGGCCTTAGTGCTGATAAGGCAGCCATGCTGTACATAACACTCAACGCTCTGTATTGTTGTGTGATTATGGGTGAGGTGCGCACACACAGCTGTAGGTTGTGTAATTGAGTTGTGTAGAGTGCCGTTAGAGTGGAGCTGTAGAGCTGTGAGCACAGGGGAGATCCACTCCAGCTAAACTGTGCTGCTTCGGTCCTCTGCTGATATTTAAGCTTGATTCTCCTCTGCTATGCTCTGCTCTGTGTGCGTGCGGGCCTGCCTGTGTGTGTGCCTGCGTGTGTATATACATGTGCATGTGTGTGGGTGTATGTGCGTGTGTGCATGTGTGTGTTTATTTGTGTGTGTGTGTGTGTGTGTGTGTGTGTGTGTGTGTGTGTGTGTGTGTGTGTGTGTGTGTGTTAGCGTGCACGAGTGTGAGCGTGTGTGTGTATGTGTGTGTGTATGTGTGTTAGCATGCGCAAGTGTGAGCGTGTGTGTGTATGTGTGTGTGTATGTGTGTTAGCATGCGCAAGTGTGAGCGTGTGTGTGTATGTGTGTGTTAGCATGCACGAGTGTGAGTGTGAGCGTGTGTGTTAGTGTGTGAGTGTGAGTGTGTGTATGAGTGTGAGTGTGTGTGTATGAGTGTGAGTGTGAGTGTGAGTGTGTGTGTTTCCTTTGGTGTGCCCATGCATTCAGTACTGCCTGTATCTCCTCTTACAGGAGGAGCTTAGTCTCCCCTAAAACCCTCTTACAGGTGATACAGGTGGGTGCTTCATCTCACCGTGTGAGTCCTGACCCCGCACTCAAACCTGCATCCTTTTCTAAGGAAGGACACCTGAACCTGTCAGAGACCTCAGGTGTTCCTCAAGGAGAAAGCCCCAGGTATTTACAGCTGGTTGTGAATTCTGGATGACTTTTCTCAAAAATGAAAATGAAATGAACTTATTTTGCTAAAATACATGAATTTTTTCATTAAATTGAAATCTCTTTGGTCACCAATCTCCAAGTTTTCCTCCTAGGTCTAATTGCCTGCCAGCTGTTCAGCATCGTCAGCGTAACATAAGGTATTGACCACATCCACAGCAGCTTCAGGTAATTTCACTTCTTTGGCAGGTGACTTGTGTGCGTTCCAAAAGGTTAGGCCTCCTCTTCCTCTCAGGCCAGGTGCTGTGTTCAACAGGACATAGACACACCACTCTTGACAGACGTTTAAGAAAAACCTCATTTACATTTTCAGATTTTTTTTTACAGTGCAGTCAAAGTAATTATTTTATAATTGCCCAGAGGAAAGTACGACCGCCTGTGCTGAATAGGAAGGTAACAGTTCTGCTAAAAACAGTCAAATTTCTGTCTGCGGGAGAACGGAAATCGTGTTTGCCTTGCTTATCTAAGCTGTAAAAATGAAATTAACCGTGCCTTCAGCGACAGAGGACTGTCTTGTGTGTTTGAGTGCAGTAATGAGGGGAGGCGATATTTCACTGCACACACAGGCAGTTCCAATACGATTGTGGACCTGCTATAGGCAGATTGGAAGAGCTCCCGTACTGAACGGTTAGCGCACTTTTGAAGCTTCCAACATTATCGGCTGTCTGGCGACGGCTAAGGATTAGGGTTAGGCTTTGTGCAGGCTTGATGCGACCGCGTTTTGGAAGTATTATTTGTCCATGCTGCCCCAGCATGTAAATAACTCCTAAGCAGCGTTAAATTGTCACCTCCTGACAAATCTTTGCCCTGTCTGTCTGTTAAAGCATTTTTCCGTTCATGTGCCAGCCTGCAGCTTCCTTTGAGCCAGCAGGCTTCAGAGACGATGCAACCAGCCTTACAGACGGCACTGTGCCGGAGGAATCAAACATCAAACGACACTCGCAGAAAAGATTATTCGTATTGATATATACTTTCTGTAGTACTAGTATTATTATTAGTGGTGGTAGTAATATGTTTTTGCTGTTTAAAGTTTATTCGGAACACGTTACCTAGCCGAGCAAGGAGATGAGTTCGAGTTTCCCCTTAACAATCGCAAAAATATTTTATATATAATTTATACATAATTTGTTTGCGATTGCTAAGGGGTCAACTCATCTCCTTGCTCGTCTAGGTAACGTGTTCCGAATGTACTTTTTATGCCGATGCTCTCGCCATAATCGCAAAAAAGGTCAGAAAGGGGACAGATTCTTTTCGCTCAGATGATCCAGACAGACCGGCTTCATTCGGTTTGGTTGGTGATAAACAGTCAGCCAGAGAAGCAGAAGAGAGTTTGCAGACACGTTGATCTGCGGGGTCCGTGGCAATCTCATAACTCACTTGACCCGAGAGGACAATTTTCCGTTTTTTTTCTTGAACCATTAGCACGATGGACAGTTAAGGCAGACGAAGGCAAGCGCATATGGCTGTTACAAAGGCGAATCAACTCCGCCATCTTGTGGTTAATTATAGTGCCCCTGTCGTGGAACAAGCGAAGTGAAACTGTATCCAGATCATAGCATTTATCCAGATCCCAAACACCAGCATTTTATTTAACGATTTTAAATGCAATGCTCTTGTACAGCCTCGATTTCTTTCACTCAAAAAAGCAACGTTGACAACTGAAGGTGTACCCACACAAAGCGTGCACACAAAAACAATTTTGTTTATGTATTCTTTTCAAGTACTGGGAATTAGAATATAAAGGTGAAGCTATAATGCACCAATGCACCTCAGTTAAATGAAAAAGGATCCTTAACGCATCATAAATATGCATGGCGGCTCCTCATAATTCTCCCAAGCTTAGAAAAGCAGCCCTCTTGAAAGATGATGGAAAAAACGGATGTAAATGAGGGGTTACGTAAGTTATAGATTTAGTTAACAATTCCGTCAAAGTGCAACCAATTTATGTATGGATTATATTAACCAAGAATATCTGAAAACTATCCTGGTCGGTGGCTGTCCAAGTCAGGGCGCATGCGTACCTTTGCAAACCAGAATCTCAGTGATTGAAGCAAAGAGTATATTTATCTTTTTCAGCAAGTAAACATGTGTTCGATTCCTGACACCTGGACAATGGCACTACAGCTGCCCGCTGCATCATGAATTGAGCATTGTAAGTATGTCGTTTTTTCCGGAATCACAGAATTTTTATTCAAGAATTTAGTGATGAGTTGATATTGCTACAGATTTCGCTTATAAGAGTAGTCCATAGTTTCGTATATTGTGACCAAGACCTGCGTATCGCGGCTACCTTGTTGAGTAGTGGTCCATGTTTACTGCACACGAGTATTAATTGGGATTGGAATTATCATTTAGTCGCTGTATGGATAAATTAAACTGCTGATAGGAGTGAAACAGGTGTCTCAATATCCTTAGAGAAAGCAGGAAGCTTGCGGATAGTAGCTAACAGGCTGTCCTACATCTTCAGAATTAGATTGTGTAAATTATTGGCTCATTGGCATTACCGTGGTCGCAGAGTATATGTCTGCATTGTCTCCCCAATATTGAAAAGGGCGAATGCTAGATCGGAATTGTAAATGGACTGAAAGGTGAGTAGGCTATCCCTCGGTAGGCTGTAGGCTACAGTATTTGCGGTTAGAATGAGAATAGTTGCATCAGACCGCCTGGCTGTTTTAAAATCATTGTGAGTTTCATACTTGTGCGAAAAGTGTATGGAGCGCTACAGGGAAAACTCACGAACAGTTCCGTATCCTTAAAGGAGCCTGCAACACAACCAAGCGATGCTAATGGCATGTTGGAGTAAACGGGTTCAGTGCGGGGAATTGGGGTTTTTAAGTCGTATTTAGCCAAATCAAAACAATATGAAATATATATTAGGAGTGTGGAAATACCACAGTCGTTTCATTGAAATTGATTAGACTGCAATTTGAGTATTGTGTAGACCACCTGTTTATGATATGTGTGGTATATATACTACAATAAACTAATTATTGCTGTCGGCTACATGAACTTAAATAATAAGCAGTGTTGTGTCTGTACTGATGGATTTACATCTGGGGGAAAAAACTTTTATTCTTTTATCTTTCCCGTTTTTAGTCGAATGTTATTGCGTCCCTTTCTTGTGTCTGAGAATGTGAACCACGGAATCGCTTTCGAGTTGCGTTGCAGCCTGTAACATGCAGATTTTCGGCGCGGGTACCTGACTGTGCCCAGCCTCCGGACCCGATGGTGGGGTGGGGTTATTTACATTCTTGACGTAGTATTTTCAACACTCGTGTGCGTGCATCTGTCTCTGGGCTATACAAAGTCTAATCAAGTCAGAGCTTCTACCAGTTTTAGACCATTCTTATAAGTAGCCTATACAATGACAAAACTTCATGTAGTGCGAAAATAACGACTGCAAACGTTGTCAGTAGAAGATGAATTGTTAAAAACAACTGCAAAAGGGTTCAGACGTTCCTACATATTCCTCAACTGACATCGTGTAATAGCTGTGTGTTTAATATCGCACGCTGACATTTTTCATTGAAGTGTGAATTATTGTACACTTGTTTATTGATGGAGATTCAGTCTATTCATCTCTGCGCAACATATTAAATATCAAGTGGGTAGGCTGGCGCATAATTAAATTGGCAAGGCCTGTGGGCTGTTAGTCACTGCGAGATATTCAGCAGTAGTCAGGGTTGTAATGAAGTCGTATGTTACTGAAACCGGGGGCCGTCACTGCGCGGGATTCCAATGCGGCCACCGTGAGTAAATCAAAATAAGAGCGTGTGCGCTCGCAGTGGCGGCGCTGGGTGCGGCACAGCCAGAGCTGCCGACTCTGCGGCTGAATAAGCTTTAAACACAGAGTGATCCGGTTCACCGGAGCATCACAAATCATGGTGGACAGCAGGCAATTACATTTATTTAAACGCTCAACAAAGTGTCCGCCATGGATGTTTTTTTTTTCATGCTAATGATATTTCACGTGATTGACATAAAATTTCCTCACGTGAGACGGATATGGGCGCATGACTGAACCGCAGGAGGGGTCATCTGGAGACGCGGCTTTGCTTTGACTCCGCCCACCTCATTAAATATGTGCCTCCGGATAGCAGCGAGCATGGGCATGGGGAATGGCTGTAAAATAAAGATCAATCCGTTAAAGTGAGCTCAATTAACGGCCATGTGAAGCTTGGTTAATTGGTGCCTTGATTGTAATGAGAGCCAGGGAACATAATTCCCCTCAGGGTCCAGGTTGGGAACAATGTTTTATAGCATGCGAGGAATCTCTGAATAATTGAACATCTTTGCTGTCATAGATCTGTGTAAACTGCTATGTGGTTGAAGGAGGCCGCGAGCTATCGCACAATGTAAGTCATTAGCGTTGCGCCAGACACCCAGTGATTGCAGCATTTTGTCTGGGACCGGCTGCGGAGGGAGTGTCTGTAAATTGTGATTTTGGTCATGAGGCATTGTAGGGATTATTATGTGCCAAAAACCTTGAGATGCTTTGGCGTTTGTACGTGTAAGTCATGGGAAAATAGCTATTTTAGTGATCATTGTAAAAATAGGTGACTGTGATGTTGGTGTGATTAGGTTCTGTAAGCCTGTGTGTGTATGTTCGTGGTGTGGTTAGGCTGTGCAGGTTTGTATGCGTCTGTGCGTGCGTTGCAGATGCGCTAGCGGCCGCTGAGCGAGCTGCTGCAGCCCACATGCGCCGCCGTGCCTCACAGAGGGACTCCCAGGCCCCTCCCTCCTGTGACAGCAGTCCGGAGACCCCGCCCTGCGGCCCCGCCCACACCTGTGTGCCACACCCCCGCTGGTGCTGCTGTAGCTGCTCTTGGTGAGTCCGTCAATCAGAAACTCACTCCTGTCATGTGACAGACCTGGACTTCCTGAGGAAAGGCACAGGGCACTTAACCTTTGCAAGCGCAAAAAAAGGAGACTGAAGGCGATTGAGCTTTTAAATTCATGAAAGGGTTCATCATGACTAACTGTAAAAGATTCCTCATGTTGAGCACAGTAAGCAGAATAAGGGGCACAGATAAAAGTGACTTAAGCGTTATGTCCGTATTGATTTTGAGAAGTACTATTTCACACTGAGAGGTGTCAGTGTTTGTCACAGCTCTCCATGTCACGCAGTAGAGGCAGAGACCCTCTGTGTGCTCAGGTCTAGGGTGTGTTATAAGGGCAGAGTTGTATAAAAGTAAATGTAGTGTAACATCTGGTTTGGTTTGTGTGTGGGGGTGTGTGTGGGGGTTTTGCAGGTTGACTGTGAGGAACAAGAAGAAGGATGTATGCAGCCACAGCAGAAGCGCCTCTAATGTGTCCACACTGGGCAGCCTGCAGAGGTAATTACTGAATACACACACACACCTACACACACACACATGCGCACTCACACACACGTGTATACACAAATTTGACTGACTTCAGTATTTTTCTCTGTGCATGTTTGTGTGTGTATGTGTGTGTGTGTGTGCACGTGTGTGTCTGTATGTGTGTGTATGTGCATGTGTGTGTGCGTGTGTATGTGTGCCAATGGGTGTGTGCATGCGTGCGTATGTGTGCACATGTGTGTGTTTGGGTGTGTGTGTGCGTGTGTATGTGTGCGTATGGGTGCATGTGTATGTGTGCATATGGGTGCGTGCGTGCGTACATGTGCGCATGTGTGCGTGTGCGTGTGTGGTCTCTGCAGCAGGCTCAGCGTGTCGGAGGTGTCCTCGTGGTCGGTGTCGTTTGGGACTCTGCTGGAGAGTGTGTCGGGGCGCAGGGTGTTCATGGAGTTTCTGCGCTCGGAGCACAGTGATGAAAACATGCTGTTCTGGCTGGCATGCCAGGAGCTGCAGACTCAGACCCACCACTCCGCCATCGCAGAGACCGCCAAACAGATCTACCTGGATTACATCTCTATACTGTCCCCCAAAGAGGTGCAGCGCACACACGCACGCACACACGCACGCACACACGCACACACACACACACACACACTGCATATCATACACCTGTAATACACACACACGCACGCACACACACACACTGCATATCATACACCTGTAATACACACACACGCACACACACACACACTGCATATCATACACCTGTAATACACACACACGCACGCACACACACACACTGCATATCATACACCTGTAATACACACACACGCACACACACACACTGCATATCATACACCTGTAATACACACACACGCACACACGCACTGCACACACACACACTGCATATCATACACCTGTAATACACACACACGCACACACACACACTGCATATCATACACCTGTAATACACACGCACACACACACACACACTGCATATCATACACCTGTAATACACACACACACACACTGCATATCATACACCTGTAATACACACACACACACACTGCATATCACACCACACACACGCACACACACACACACACACACACACACACACACACACACACACACTACATATCATACACCTGTAATACACATGCACACGCACACTCACACTGCATATCATACACCTGTAATACACACACACACACATACACATGCACACACTGCATCTCATACACCTGTAATACACACATGTACACTGCATATCATACACCTGTAATACACACACACGCACACACAGACACTGCATCTCATACACCTGTAATACACACATGTACACTGCATATCGTACACCTGTTATACACACACACACACTGCATATCATGTACCTGTAATACACACACACACACAGTCCACTGTGTAACACTGCCTGACCAATGCAGTGGTCACCAGGCCAAAGCGTGTTGTAGACTGGCTCTGAGCTGGGACAGACTGGATGATTGATTTATAGATTGATCTGAATGGTTGATGATTTCTGAAAGCGTGATCACGTTGCCATGGAAGTGAAGGGGTGGCATGCTGTGTTTCAGGTCAGCATCGACGCGAGCGTGAGGGAAGCCATAAACCGCAGCATGGCAGCCCCCACAGCGCACATGTTCGACGAGGCGCAGGCGCAGATCCACGCGCTGATGCACAGAGACTCTTACCCCCGTTTCCTCAGCTCCCCCCTGTACCAGTCCCTGCTGCATGGCGCTCCTGCTGCAGCACCCACCTCCATCCACTAGGGGGAGACAGAACACACACTGCCATCCCTCAGCCTGGGGCCTTCAACTCACACCACCACCCTCTAGGGGGTGAAGGAGCATTCCCTGCCATTTTTCCTGAGCAGCTGCTATCCCAGAGACTCACAGACAGATGTGTGGTGCGTGCAGGTGGAGTTTGTCTACTCTCATTCTTTGGGTTTGGACAAATTGATTTGGCTGCAGTTTGGCTGTGAAACATTCAGCTTAGTGGACCTTAGACTGTACGCAGCGCACCCCCCAGAAGGGAGGAGTGGGTTGGGGGGCGTGTGAGCTGTAAGAGGTGAAGGAGGCTGGCAGCTCACACGGACCACAATAAAGCTGACAGCAAACTGAGCGACTTGTTGTGTTTATTGTGGGCTCCCTGGCAGAAGAGCTTAAGACAGAAAACACATCAGCTCATGATTTCTGGGTTCCAGGACATTCCTGGAAAGGTAATGTAAAAGTATCATTTTTGTATCCAAGTAACAGAACAGTGTTTAGGAAAGATTCAGATTATTAAGACACAACAAAGGGCTTCTACAGCTTAACCTCCCGCGATGTTGTCAGGTGGATCCCCCTCACAAAACCAGCCAGGTAAGAGATTTAATAAAAGGGTCTTTATTTCATATTTTTTCTAATATAAATTTGTACACTTGCCATCTGAATATGTCATGATGCAGTTTACAGCACCTGTGAATTTTTCCCAGCACTGATCCGGCCCCCATTTAAGATAGTTGACAGTGATTGGACAATGTTCAGTCACGCAGCATTACAATAAAAGCTGATTGGTAATGAAGAAATAATGATGCATAAATCAAGCAGGGAAAATGAATATGTTGAAATTGTACTGAAATGACATGAATGGGATTTAAAGTACAGACAGGAGCAATCCCTCTGAGCACTGCGCTAAAAACCCACTCAACTCGTTTTAACATCATCTTTAAACCCATCAAATCACTGCAAAGGGAATCGGTGGCGCAGGGAAACAGTGAGAGTGAATGTGGGAATATCCCACACAGCTGCACTATGACCTGAGCTGTGCAGAGTCACACACAGTAACCTCACCCCCAGAGCGCAGATTCACCCACAGACCCTGCTCCACAGTCCAGCTATACCAGCCCTTTTACTGACTACTGCATCAGCGTTATGCCTTTTCTCTACTAAGAGTTAATCTAACTTGTTAATTAAACTGTTCCATGATTTCTGAACTTGCCAAACTGTGTCGGTGCATTTCACTGTGAGCATGTAAAGGCGTGTGATAGGACAGATGCTGGCTGGATCCCGCCCCTAACTGTGAGCATGTAAAGGCGTGTGATAGGACAGATGCTGGCTGGATCCCGCCCCTAACTGTGAGCATTTAAAGGCGTGTGATAGGACAGATGCTGGCTGGATCCCGCCCCTAAATGAGGACAATGCCCGGCATGTGGTTGATTTGAAGACCCGTTTGGATTTCATGCAGTGAACATAAAAATCTTACAAATTCAAGTATAAATTAAAAATTTCTACAGCTGTTGAACTACTCTGTAAAATCACTCTTGTCTATGTTTTTTTTTCGTCTCCTGATACAGAAAGAAATGAACTGTGTGATTTCGGTGTGAACTGGTCGTAGCTCCATCAGGTTTTCTCATCAGCAGAACTGGAGAAGAATACAGAGAGCGTCAGTGACACATTAAATCCATCCAGCAACGCACTCCCACAGATACTCTAATCAACGCTGCCTACTGCTGTGAAGTATCTCTAGAAAACTGTGCCAACTGCACAAAACCACATGACTTTATTACTGCACAAAACTGCACGACTTTATTACTGCACAAAACTGCACGACTTTATTACTGCACAAAACTGCCCTTTTTAAAGGAAGTAACAGTGTTCATCCTCAGCATTCTAAGCACAGCATGTATGATGTTAATGAATGTGTCAGTGTCAGTATGTTAGAGTAGCAGCAGTACTTTGCACAGTGGTGAGTGTGAGTATTCAGTATTCAGTACTTTCTCAGACGGGGCTTTACCTTCCAGCGGTTTCCACACTCGTTGCACAGCACAAAGGTCGTCATGGGCTCATCAGCACTGCGAGTCTGAACCTGCACAGAGAAAGCACAGCTTTACACTGCGCTAACACGACACAGCTTTACAGTGCACAAACACAACACATCTTTACACAGCACTATCACAGCACAGCTTTACACTGCGCTAACACGACACAGCTTTACAGTGCACAAACGCAACACATCTTTACACAGCACTATCACAGCACAGCTTTACACTGCGCTAACACGACACAGCTTTACAGTGCACAAACGCAACACATCTTTACACAGCACTATCACAGCACAGCTTTACAGTGCGCTAACACGACACAGCTTTACACAGCACTATCACAGCACAGCTTTACACTGCGCTAACACAGATTTACACTGCACTATCACATCACAGCTTTACACACCAAAACACCACAGCTATGACACACTAACACAGAACACCTTTACACACTAACACAGTACAGCTTTATACTGCGCTAACACGCCAAAGCTTTACATGCTAACACAGCACAGCTTTCAGGTTTGTGAAGGTACCGAGGTGTAAATATTTACAGGAGTGTATATATGTGTGTGTAGGTACCAATTTGTTGTTGTTTACAGGTGTGTGTACCTGGTTGCAGGTGTGTACAAGTGTGTGTACTTGGTTGCAGGTGTGTACAAGTTTGTGAACTGGTTGTGGGTGTTCACTGGTGTGTAGGTACCTGGCTGTAGGTGTGCACAGGCGTGTAATTCCTTGGTTGTAGGTGTACAGGTGCGTAGGTACCTGGTTGTAAGTGCAGTTCTTCTTCTTGCACTTGCCGCACTGCAGCAGGTCAGTTGTGGTTCCACCAGTTTTGGCCATCTGGTGCTCCCGGATGGCCTCCTGGGTCAGCACATTCC
>CM040750.1:38561885-38571885 GCA_022829145.1 Albula goreensis
CACCATGTGTACAGGCCATTTACCCCATGTCTGTGTGGGGTGTTTACCCCAGTGCCTCTGTGTGGGGTAACAGGCCATTTACCCCAGTGCCTCTGACAGTGTAGAGGCCATTTACCCCAGTGTCTGTGTGTGTGGTAATGGCCATGTACCCCAGTGCTGTTGCTGGTAACAGGCCATTTAAGATGACAGCTGGTAGCCTGTAGGTGCCATGCATGTCACTAGGGGGCGCTGATGCAACAGTAACCCAAGGAGGTCTGTCTGTGTTACAGACATACTATTACCTGAGCAGGTCTGTCTGTTTTTCAGACACACTATAACCTGAGCAGGGCTGTCTGTGTTACAGACACAGTGTTTAACATGTGTACAGCAGGTCTGTGTTTGTGTTAACAGACACACTATAACCTGAGCAGGTCTGTGTGTGTGTGTATATGTGTGTGTGTGTACTACAGACACACTAGGTTATTTTCTCCTGAGCAGGGCTGTCTGTACAGACACACTATAAGGAGCAGGTCTGTCTGTGTTACAGACACACTATAACCTGAGCAGGTCTGTCTGTGTTACAGACACACTATAACCTGAGCAGGGCTGTCTGTGTTACAGACACACTATAACCTGAGCAGGGCTGTCTGTGTTACAGACACACTATAACCTGAGCAGGTCTGTCTGTGTTACAGACACACTATAACCTGAGCAGGGCTGTCTGTGTTACAGACACACTATAACCTGAGTAGGTCTGTCTGTGTTACAGACACACTATAACCTGAGCAGGTCTGTCTGTGTTACAGACACACTATAACCTGAGCAGGTCTGTCTGTGTTACAGACACACTATAACCTGAGCAGGGCTGTCTGTGTTACAGACACACTATAACCTGAGCAGGTCTGTCTGTGTTACAGACACACTATAACCTGAGCAGGTCTGTCTGCGTTACAGACACACTATAACCTGAGCAGGGCTGTCTGTGTTACAGACACACTATAACCTGAGCAGGTCTGTCTGTGTTACAGACACACTATAACCTGAGCAGGTCTGTCTGTGTTACAGACACACTATAACCTGAGCAGGGCTGTCTGTGTTACAGACACACTATAACCTGAGCAGGTCTGTCTGTGTTACAGACACACTATAACCTGAGCAGGTCTGTCTGTGTGGGAGGGCCCTGCCTGAGACTGTGAGACCCACACTGAGCCTGAACTCAGCAGCTTTACTGACGAGGCACTCAGCCAAACACAGTAAAACGCTGGTGTGAATTTATATCCTATAAAACGCTGGATTTGACCATGATAAAGCACCGACACCTGTCAGGCAGTTTCCTGATTAAACTAACAGCAATGGCCACAGGTGTTTTAGTCTGCGCAGATAATTATGAATGTAGTGGAGTGACACAGGTGAGTTTGTGCAGGTAAATATGAGTGTACAGAAGTCACACAGGTGAGTTTGTGCAGGCAAGTGGTGTTAAGGGTGTTGCCACGCTCACCTGTCACCTGAGAGCTTCTTTACTGGAGGGGGACTCCCAGGCTTACAGTCCGAATCTCTCCTGGGAGAAACACAGGAAGCAGGAGTAATGTATGACCCCAAAAATGCAGGTTAGCATGTCCTCCACCTCCCACCCCTTACCTGTGTATCTCACCTGTGAGAGCTTCTTTCTACGCACACAGATTAAGCATGTGCTTGTTACTATGCTGTGTTTCTAGGGCTAGTTTTGCTGTTTTCCCCGACCCATGCATCTGAGCGCTACCAGAGAATGAGACGGCGACCCCAATAACTGAGTGAAAGAATCCTAGCACTCTTTCTATTCGACACTTCTGCAAAGCAATTCCAATCAAGACAGCTACAGAGAAAACATGGAAATTCTGTATGCTGAGACTGGAAGACATACAGTATGTGAAATTCATTTTAATTTGAAGTGCTTTCCAGTTAATAAAAGAGCAGACATTAGAGTATTCATTCATACATTACAGATTGCTGATAATTCTAAATGTATATCTGAATAATCACCTCTTTGGTGGAGAACCTCTGCTGGATTTGTGTGCTGAGTCCCGTCTGTTGAGCAGAGCAAAACCGTGACAAACAATCATTACTCTGTGATCAAAAACTGAGCTCTGTTCTCTTGTGACCTCAACCTGACGCATGTTGGAAATACAAGAAGTTGGAAAAACCAATAAGAATGAAAATAAGCATGTGAATACACAGACATGACTTTATTCAAGAGACTATTTCAAAAAGGCTTATTACTGAGTACAGCTTTACAGCTGCTATCCTACAGCCAATCTAATGGCCTCTAACTGTGGTACAGCACTGGGGTTCCACTGGGTCAGCCAATCACACTGTCTCTTACTGGGTTACAGCACTGTTGTTCCACTGGGTCAGCCAATCAGAGAGAAGGCAGTGCAGCATTACCTCTCAGGGTTTCCATCACTCGAGTGTCTCTTGGTGATATGGCCGGGCCTGGAGTCAGAGGAATCCTTCCTGCAACCGCAAATACAGACTGCAGTAAGGGCACCTACCACAGCAGTACAGACTGCAGTAATGGCACCTACCACAGCAGTACAGACTGCAGTAAGGGCACCTACCACAGCAGTACAGACTGCAGTAATGGCACCTACCACAGCAGTACAGACTGCAGTAAGGGCACCTACCACAGCAGTACAGACCGCAGTAAGGGCACCTACCACAGCAGTACAGACTGCAGTAAGGGCACCTACCACAGCAGAACAGACTGCAGTAAGGGCACCTACCACAGCAGAACAGACTGCAGTAAGGGCACCTACCACAGCAGAACAGACTGCAGTAAGGGCACCTACCACAGCAGTACAGACCGCAGTAAGGGCACCTACCACAGCAGAACAGACTGCAGTAAGGGCACCTACCACAGCAGTACAGACTGCAGTAAGGGCACCTACCACAGCAGTACAGACTGCCGTAAGGGCACCTCCCACAGCAGAACAGACTGCAGTAAGGGCACCTACCACAGCAGTACAGACTGCAGTAAGGGCACCTACCACAGCAGTACAGACTGCAGTAATGGCACCTACCACAGCAGTACAGACTGCAGTAAGGGCACCTACCACAGCAGAACAGACTCACAAACACACACACACACACCCTAACACACACACACACACACACTCACACACCTTTAGGTTTTTTTTTTTCAAAATGCCTGTATGGCCAGCAGACTAAACTATCCAGTTAAACAAAGACCTCATACAACTTGACTGTGAACTACACACACACACTCACACACAATCACACACACACACTCACACACACTCGTACACTCACACACTCACTCACACACTCACACACACACACTCACACACAAACACATACACACTCACACACTCACACACAGGCACGCGCGCACACACACACTCACACACTCATTCACATGCTCACACACACTATGTCCACACCTGTCTTTCTTGCCTTCCTGTGAGGGCCGTTTAGGTAGTAATGGTTTGGAATCTGATGAGTCTTTTCTGAAAGAGGAGAAATTCCTTGCCTGAGTAAAATGCCAGCTTGGCTGATAGAACCACAGAGTGTGTTAAATCATCGGATCACATAGATCAGGGCCGTTTGAGAATTACTGCCAGTCTGCTAGCCTTATCCTCATTATACCAAGAGCAGCATCTCACAGAGCTCTGAGAAACACATACCAAGTACAGCTACGGCTGTTACATTACAGCCAAGCTACAGCCAATACAACCCTTAACATTACAGCCAAGCTACAGCCAATACAACCCTTAACATTACAGCCAAGATACAGCCAATACAACCCTTAACATTACAGCCAAGCTACAGCCAATACAACCCTTAACATTACAGCCAAGCTACAGCCAATACAATCCTTAACATTACAGCCAAGCTACAGCCAATACAACCCTTAACATTACAGCCAAGCTACAGCCAATACAACCCTTAACATTACAGCCAAGCTACAGCCAATACAACCCTTAACATTACAGCCAAGCTACAGCCAATACAACCCTTAACATTACAGCCAAGCTACAGCCAATACAACCCTTAACATTACAGCCAAGCTACAGCCAATACAACCCTTAACATTACAGCCAAGCTTAATCTACGATAGCCCTGGTCATTTCATGGCATGCACAGCAGCCAGCTGACCTGTCCTTTTTGGTTTCTGCAGAGGGCCGTTTGGGTGCTTTTCCATTTGTAGAGTCCTTTCTGCAAAAGAAAAACTGTTTCAGAGCTTCCAGAACCCCAGGATCACTGGCCAGTGTGACCGCAAACTAAACCCGCAAACTAAACCCGCGCGAGTCCATGCAAGAGTCTGTTTACCACGAGGAGAAAGCCTGTTTGAGAGGAGCCAATCACAGACCCACACTGACTGAGAGACCCTACAGTCACACCTCCAGCACAGCACTCATGCTCCGATGCTCAGATAAACAGAGTATGACTGAACCTGCCATGTGTGAGTCTCACTCAGCCGTTTAAATAGGGCGCATGCCACTCTGGGACTGAAATTCATGCTTCCATTTGACAGACATGATACAGGTTTGCCATTCTGCCCAGGTAAGGGAACACACTCATTCTCTTTCCCACACCTTTCTCTTTTCAGATCATGTGACGGTCGCTTCTGTGGGAGATGTTTGGAATCTGCCAACTCTTTCCTGGTAGGAACAGCGGACACAAACAAACAGGACATTATGGGCAGTCCGAGATTCACCCAAAACAAACGCACTCGTGATCTCTGAGCAGTAAATAGAAGCAATATTTCTGCACCAGTGACCAGCCACAAACAGCCTTTCAGAGTCTGTCAGCCAGCAGGACAGGGCAGAGAGTCACTCTGCAAACAGCACTACAGTCAGGACTCTGCATCAAAGGGCTTCCTGTTTTTTCAACAGAGCTCTCTGTTACAATACTGCATCACACACAGTGACATCACGGAGCAGAGCCCTCTGTTATAACATCACACACAGTGACATCACAGAGCAGAGCCCTCTGTTATACCATCACACAGTGACATCACAGAACAGAACCCTCTGTTATATTATAACATCTCACACAATGACGTCACAGAACAGAACCCTCTGATATATTATAACATCTCACACAATGACATCACAGAACAGAACCCTCTGTTATATTATAATATCACACACACTGACATCACAAATCATGCCTTTCCTGACCTCTCCTTATGCAGCTCTGTTGCAGAATGTTTGGGAGGGGGAGGAGGATGAAGGTGGAGAGGAAGAGGAGGGAGAGGAGCGTTTGGGTCCGGAGCCTCTTTCCTACAAGAGGAACAAACAGCCTGTCACTCTGAACAGGTACTGTCAGTGGAGTCATGATTAAAGTGTACAAATTATGAATAAATATTTTATAATTCTGCATTACATCCTGTACTGTAGTTGCAGCATGCTTAGAACTCTGTTGTCAGCATTTGCCTCTCTTGTGCAGACTTGTTTGTTTTGTGTTCGCTCTCTGTAGCTTCGCCGTCAGTCAACTACACACCCTCATGAAAGGGTAATGGGTAACAGGCACATTCCAGAGGAAGAGGTGAGCGTAAGAACGCTGGTGACAGACTGCGAATCCCCTGTACAGCCCACGGCTTCATTTCAGCTCTCTAGTAACAGCTAACCGTTAGCGAGACAGAACTTGTAAATGTACTTATTTAAAACCAGCAAGTGATTAAACTGTTAACACTGCTGTTGCACACATCGTAGCATGTGACTGCAAGGAAAACGGCATTCTCAGCCAGTCAATGACATCATCACCTCCATGCAGTGACATCACAGATCATCTGACCATACCAAGAAGGCATTGACTTCAAAGAGCAAACAGCGGAAAAGGTCCATTCAAATCTCCACAAAGTATACATAATTCATATTTATTAAAATATGATTTTTTTTTCCATTAACATTAATATTACAACAATACAAGAAAAAATTCTACCTAAATCTACCTGGCTAGACACATGCAAAGCTCCACTGTGGCATGCAGGGTGAGGCCGAAGGGCCTGAGTGAGACAGAAACAGAGATCTTCATTCACACAGTTCAGCTGTAGTGCCTTCAGCACGTGGTCAGAAATGATACATGACACACTCCATATTCACCCATCAATGTCTGCCTCTCCTCATCGAGATTCAGCTCAAAGCACAGAACAAAACGACTGCTCTCTCTCATCCTGCCTCTCTCTGCCACCTTCATTTACACCCGTCTAAAGAGAGTCCAACTAGACCTGTCTCAGCTATTCTATCAATCCACTGAACCACTTGTTATTTACAGTACGTAACACAATAGATCATACAGTGAACTGTCAGCAGAATCATCTGTGCTGATCCTTCTCTGCTATATGCAGACTTTATGCATCTACGTCCCATTAGGATCTCATCATAACTTAAATTCTGCTCATGCTACTTTGGCTATAGAAAGGACATTGCATGTGTGTTTAGTGTAATTCAATTAAAGAAAGAAAAGTTTGTGAGTGTATTTTTCATTGGATGCTGGATGCTGAATAGTCAGTACTTGTCTGTATAATTGGAGAATGATCTTTTGGTGCTCAGTGTTCTGAACGATACGTGTGCTTTTATGAGTAAAAAATCATGCTAGAATTGCCATTATGTCTACCTGCCTCTTGAATATCCACTACAGTCAGCTTCAGTTACTTGTGTAAAGTAGGTGTCTTTGTCTAAAGTAGGTGTACCTGTGTAAAGTAGGTATATTTGTGTAAAGTGGGTGTACTTGTGTAAAGTAGATGTATTTGTGTAAAGTGGGTGTACTTGTGTAAAGTAGGTGTCTTTGTGTAATGTAGGTGTACTTGTGTAAAGTAGGTGTACCTGTGTAAAGTAGGTATATTTGTGTAAAGTAGGTGTACTTGTGTAAAGTAGGAGTATTTGCGTAAAGTAGGTGTACTTGTGTAAAGTAGATGTATTTGTGTAATGTAGGTGTACTTGTGTAAAGTAGGTGTACCTGTGTAGGTATATTTGTGTAAAGTAGGTGTACTTGTGTGAAGTAGGAGTATTTGCGTAAAGTAGGTGTACTTGTGTAAAGTAGATGTATTTGTGTAAAGTGGGTGTACTTGTGTAAAGTAGATGTATTTGTGTAAAGTAGGTGTACTTGTGTAAAGCAGATGTATTTGTTGTTTTTAGTGCCTCGGGCTACGGCCCCATCCCTTCCCTGTTATCCCTATTAAACAGAGACAATGTTTAACTGTGCATGTTATTACATCATGCATGCTGTGACATCATAGTGCAGTGGATTACATCACACATGCAGTGACATCACAGCACTCCAGCCCTGACCTCTCCTTCTTCAGTTCGACTGACGGGCGCTTGGGTGGGGGAGGAGGGTGAAGGTGGAGAGGAAGAGGAGGGCAGAGAGCGTTTGGGTCAGGAGCCTCTTTCCTGCAGGAGGAATAAACACCCTGTGTGAATTTTTCCCAAAAGCTGAAAATAAGCAGAGCCTCCATGACTGCAGACCTCATGATGCTGGCAAGCAGGGGAGCATGACTGCAGCGCACCACAAACATCAAACGGCAGCAGAGGAATACTGCACATCCATCACTGACCATATCACTGCGCATGAAATCACACAGAGATGGCTGTGCTGGCCTTCCCTGCTCAGAGTGTGCGCTGTCAGCGCAGTGCATGAAATCACAGAGAGATGGCTGTGCTGGCCTTCCCTGCTCAGAGTGTGCGCTGTCAGCGCAGTGCATGAAATCACACAGAGATGGCTGTGCTGGCCTTCCCTGCTCAGAGTGTGCGCTGTCAGCGCAGTGCATGAAATCACACAGAGATGGCTGTGCTGGCCTTCCCTGCTCAGAGTGTGCGCTGGCAGCACAGTGCATGAAATCACACAGAGATGGCTGTGCTGGCCTTCCCTGCTCAGAGTGTGCGCTGGCAGCGCAGTGCATGAAATCACACAGAGATGGCCCACTGGATGCACCGCCATGCTTCCCGTCTCCATGGGAACCCAACCTGGATTGCACAATTAACGCTTTAATTAAATACACACCGCTCACGTCCCCGGCATCAACTTTCAGACTAAATGAAAATGAGCCGGCAGCACTGACCCCACCAGAACGCTTCATCGGACGGCCCAGGTGCGTTTGGATTCCCAGACAGTAAAAATTCCAGACCATAAACTGTACCTGTGAACTCAAGGCCTGCATAGATGACCTTCTGACTTTGCAGGCATCTGAAAAACGTTATGGAGACGCCCAAAGTCCAGGGTTCCCACGGAAACGGTTTCTCTTTCAGCTTTAGGAGTTATTACTGAGCATGCTGCTCCACATTATAACATTACATTATGGGATGCTATATCTATTATAATATTTGTAATATATCATATTTATCTTTTTCCGATAAAATGAGGAAAGGTGAAGCCTACGGAGAGATTCAAATGAATATAGTCTCTTTAAAGGTATATCAAATTTAAAAAAAAACGGCATTTGACTGATCTGCCCTGTACGTCTCTCTGCTGCTATATCACCTCACACTGGACATGCTCATTTGAAAGACAGCGTTCCATACCATACAGGAATGTGCGCACTGTGGGTTTACAGTTGTAAAACTGCTGAAAGGCAGTTTTATCGAAATGTTTGCTTAGCATTACAGAGGTTTCACTTTCACTTATTGCTCCAGAGGAACGATATCCACTGGCTGGTGTAAGTGCAAAGAGAACAGTGTGTTTGTTTGTTATGCTTCTCCCTGAGTGGGCCCACCCCTTTTCACTTCCTCATAGGAACGTGTGCAAACCGCTCTGCACCGCTGGGGAACAGAGAAGCAGCCAATAAGAAACCCAACCAGGAGCTCACAGAGCATGTGCTGAATATAAAGATAGCTGTGTTGCATGTGGAGTTTTGTTTGAAAGAGTGTTGAAAAGATATTTGTGGAGAAAGTAGATAGTTGCAACATAGGCTGAATCGACCTGCCGATCATGGAAAGATAAGTCCACTTTGTGTGAAAGAGACCGTTTCAAAACTTCCAGAATGCCTAAATGAGCCTGACTGAGTCCTGCCTCCTTACCAACACCGTCAGCAAGCATGTATCCATCTACATAAAGGACCTGCTGCTTCACCAGGTCAGCATCACAGCCAAACCGCATGCTTCAGTACACCACAAACACGCTGTGACATCACAAAATGCCTTATTACGTCACACAGTGACATCACAGCCTGCCTCACACAGTGACATCACCTCATGCAGTGTTACATCACACATGCAGTGACATCACAGCACTCCAGCCCTGACCTCTCCTTCTTCAGTTCGACCGACGGGCGCTTGGGTGGGGGAGGAGGGTGAAGGTGGAGAGGAAGAGGAGGGCAGAGAGCGTTTGGGTCCGGAGCCTCTTTCCTGCATCAGAAACACAGAGCTCAGCTCTGCTGTGGGAAGTCTGAACAGCAGGTACATCAGAGCACAGTCTGGCCTGCAGTCCCTCACCTCTCTCTCTCTGTCCTCTGCTCGCCCACCCGCTTGTCTTTCCTGTTTTCACTGGAGTGTTTCCTCAAAGGGTCTGCGCTAAGACCCGAATGCTTCCTCTGAGTGTCTACAGTCACACCAGGAAGGGCTCTCTGATGCTCCACGTTTGGCTTGGAATCCACAGACGGCTTTCTGTGGCTAGCAAAACCAACACCACCAGTCTGACAACCAGCACCAAATAACCAAAACTGTCCAACCCACACATATGCACAGACAAACACATCTACACACACACGTGCACAATCACACACACACACACACACGCACACACACACACACACTCATGAAAAGGTGCATGCACTCAGACGCTCTCTCTCGGTTCCCCTGAACCCTGTGACTGGCATCCTGCACTTCAGAAACACAATCAGCTCTCACTTTCGCTCTGCAGACACACAGCTTCACATGCCCTTCACACACTCGTAGCTCTGCTGTTCACAGCTTAATCACTCACAGCATGTGACAGAATGTGCTTAATATGTGTGACCGTTGTGTAGTTCACCCCCCACCCCCAGGGGTCCCACCTTGTCTCTTTCTCCACTGGAGGTTTGCCA
>CM040750.1:38576885-38661885 GCA_022829145.1 Albula goreensis
AACCAGAAATAAGAGCAAATCTTCAGCCTCGAATGCCACAATACTGCACTACTAATAAAAGACAGGCCTGAAGATTTGTAAAAGATTAGCTGAACTGTTTGTGAAAATAATAAACAATATGTAAGACAGTATAAACTCATTTAATAATCTTTGTATTTCCAGTTAAGAATGCTTATTGTAAACTATTATAGTTGCTGTAATAAGGGATGTCCTCAGACCCTCTGGTGTGAATATTGCATTGTAAGGGCCTTTTATTGCCCTGTCTAACGCTTACACAGCTGATCAGGCCATTACAGCCGCCCTCTCCTGTACAGATCAATGTGCAGTAAGCAGCTTTGTCCGGCCTGATTAACCCAGAGGGAGCGAGTTATCATTCATTTATTCATCACCTTAAACCTGCACTTTGCTGGGGAAGCAAATGGCCCCTGAGGGGGACACCACACACTCACCTGTCTATAACCCCACCCACTCCGCTGACTCCACCCACTTAACCATGTCTTGTACCCTGCCCATTTCATTAATAGAGGGAATGTAAGCCGTATTTATCCCATTCAGCAAAGTAAAGGAATACAAAAATAAAACAGTTGGAGAGGGTACAGCAGGTCATTCAGCCATGTCCATGAAACTACACCACGGTGCAGAATATTTCAGTATTAAAATAATAACTCATCTCAATTAGGTTTCCGTCAGGCCACTGGCTTCAGTTCTGCTTTTGAGCTGCTTTTCACTGTATCCACCAGGGGGCAGTAGAGAACTTCCAAACTCTGTGGCAGGAGCGAAGCACTTAGAGGAAATCTCTGTGAAGCAGGAAATCACATAGCCATTCTGACCGCTAAGGCAGAACTGCTCCCTTTATTTGGTTATTTCTTTCATTCCTTTTGAGGCTTGTGAGAACTCTAATTTGAGAATAATAATATCTCCAAAAAGACTTTCACATAATTAAAAAAGCTTAATAATAAGCTAATCTGTTTCCCAAACTGTAGACAGCACACAGATACTTCGACTCTGTGAATGTACTGACAAACACATAAATCACTTTGGACACAGGGGTTGTTCTGTGCTGTTATTTCTGGTTCCCCCCAGTTGGTGGCCATCTCTATTTCTGTCACACTGTTGCGCAATGTCAGCTGGCCATACAGGCGCAAGGGGACGCTACGAGAAGGAGGGCCCAAACTCTGCAGTGGAGGCCCTGTCAGTATCCCACAATGCCCCATCTGCTGCTCATTACAGTATCCCACAATGCCCCTGTGCTGCTCTATCCACAGCATCCCACACTGCTGTTCTGCTGCTCTCTCTATAGTATCCCACAATGCCCCTCTGTTGCTTTCTCTACAGTATCCCACAATGCCCCATCTGCTGCTCATTACAGTATCCCACAATGCCCCTCTGTTGCTTCCTCTACAGTATCCCACAATGCCCTTCTGTTGCTTTCTCTACAGTATCCCACAATGCCCCTCTGCTGCTGTCGGTACGGTTTCCCCCCCCCCCCACTCAAGCTGGGCCTGGTTCCACCGGGGGCTTTTCTCCGTTTGCTTGTCACTGTGGACATCTATCAGAGGGGTCTTTAGCCCTGAGTCTATGTAGAGCTGCTTTGTGCCAATTGTGCTCCAAATCATGCTGTACTAATCCATTTTCACATAGGGCTGAATACATGAAATTGATTTTTGCTTCTCTGTCACTCCTGAAGCTGTGTTTTATGGGGAATGTTTTATGTGAATGGGAAAGTATCAGGATCTTTGTCGGTTCTGACATTATTTTGTGTCTTACAATTGTAGAACCTCCAGTGCAGAATCCCTCAATGTGTGTTGTGTCCCTCTGGTGAATCTAGTTAACCTCTGTCCCCTGTGTGAAGGCAGAGTAGAATTAAAACACCAAGCAGGAAGTACTGCACCACACATCCACTTAAGCGCAGAAGCTGTCTAGAAGCTGATTGGTTAGGAGGTCAGGGGAATTAAGGAGAGGGATTTTAAAAGGAGGAGAGTATTTGTGAAAGGGAGTGAAGATTGTTGTCAGCACGTGTACGTGTGTGTTTCCACGTGTAGCAGGACGATGGGTGGAGGAAGAGGAGGTGCTGATTAAAGTGCACCCCCCACCTCTTCCTCTCCTCTAAACCTCCTCACTGGATTATCGTCCTCATTGGATCACTGGTGTGCCCAAAAAGCAACCTCCCCCCACACCATGATACGATAGCAGACTCAGTGGTGTTACTAACCCAATGGTACGCTAGCAGACTGAATGGTGTTACTAACCCAATGGTACACTATCAGACTGAATGGTGTTACTGACCCAATGGTACGCTAGCGGACTGAATGGTGTTACTGACCCAATGGTACGCTATCAGACTGAATGGTGTTACTAACCCAATGGTACGCTAGCAGACTGAATGGTGTTACTAACCCAATGGTACACTATCAGACTGAATGGTGTTACTAACCCAATGTTATAGTATCAGACTGAATGCTGTTACTGACCCAATGCTTCACTAGCAGAGTGAATGCTGTTACTGACCCAATGGTACGCTAGCAGACTGAATGCTGTTACTGACCCAATGGTACGCTAGCAGACTGAATGGTGCTACTGTGTAAATCCTGCCTTGTTCTTGTTTCTTATCAAACTGCCTCTAATCCTCCCAGGGAAACATTGATCCTGTTAGGCATAATTCGGTTGGCTCGCCTCTCCCTGTGTTTTTGTTTCTAAGTTAGGAAATGAGTCCTGTGTGTTATGGGTTTACACATAAGAAGCTGGGCCAGAACAAGATTATCCAACACTAGATACGCTGAGCTACTTCTCAGCCCAGATAAACCAGCATTCAGCCATTAGGGGCCCCACAGGATTGCATATATATCTATATTTACATCTGTGACGTGTCTTCCATGGAGACGGCTCCACTTTCGAGCAATGAGCAAAGAAATAATGCATTACTGAATACTGTTCAAACACACAAATAATTATTTAAGCTGATTGTTTAGGGATACACTGTGTAGAGTAGCCTTGAGTTTGGTTTCTGCCATTCTGCAGTGTGAATTTGGCCTCTGCAGGGTGAGTTTGGTCTCTGTAGTGTGAATTTGGTCTCTGCAGGGTGAATTTGGCCTCTGCAGTGTGAGTTTAGTCTCTGCAGTGTGAGTTTGGTCTCTGCAGTGTGAGTTTGGTCTCTGCAGTGTGAGTTTAGTCTCTGCAGTATGAGTTTGGTCTCTACAGTGTGAGTTTAGTCTCTGCAGTGTGAGTTTAGTCTCTGCAGTGTGATTTTGGTCTCTGCAGTGTGAGTTTGGTTTCTCCCATTCTGTGCCCAGGCTGCAGTGGGCTCCACAGTAGACTCTCCTGTTTAACGGTTGCTGGATTCAAACACTCATATAAAACGGAGAAGCTGGCAGTCCCAGCACACAGACATCTGTGCGTCAGGAATGTGATGAAGGATGACTGCAGCATTGGAGCCAGACGGCCAGGAATCTGTGCGCTACTATAACTCACACGGAAAGGCCAACGGCAGAGGCAGCATCGGAGATGAGAGAGAACTTTGTTCAATAACCAGGAGGATAAATCAACAGCAGAATTCAGAGTAACACAGAGAAACGCTCACCTCTGCATGCCACACACATAACGCCGCTCTGCTCCTGCTCATCATCGCCAGCTTTCTCAGAAGGCCTTGATGTATTTGATGCCATTTCCTGAGTAAAATACAGGCTGTTTCAGATATAAAAAAATAACAAATATCCAATGGATGACTTAAAAGAAAAGCAGAATATTGCAGACAGAGACACAGCGGGTGTTAGTTTTAGTGTGCTCGAGTTTGTGTGGTGTGACAGTGTGCGCGTTTAAGAGACTGAGTTTATGTTAGAGTGTGTGTAAGACACTGAGTGTGTGTGTGTGTGTGTGTGTGTGTGTGTGTGTGTGTGTGTGTGTGTGTGTGTGTGTGTGTGTGTGTGTAAGAGACCGAGTGTGTGAGTGTGTGTAACAGACTGAGTGTGTGTTACAGTGTGTCTGTGTAACAGACGGAGTGTGTGTTAGTGAGTGTGTGTAAGAGACTGAGTTTGTGTTTGTGTGTGTGTAACAGACTGAGTGTGTTAGAAGCAGTGTCAAGTCAGCATGTATAAAAGAAAGCCTTCGTCTTGCTGTCTGTGAACAGATACATTCACAATATACTCTGTCCTCATACTCTGCACATACTGTACACACACATGCCATGCTCTCAGTCTCTGTGAGGGCAAATGCTCTTGTGCTTTATAATGAATAGAACACATTCCAAAAGACATGCTTGCTTGTCTCCAATAAAACAGAACAAACAAAGAAAGTGAAGTTGCAAAGAAAAGTCTGTTTGGATTGAGCTGCATGTGTCCTTGAATGGGCCGGGTGTGTTTGACTGCATCTGTCCCTCCATGCCCAGAGCTGAGAGTATGTTCACCAAAGCTCTCTCTCAGCTCCTCTCTCATTTTGGACATGAGAGAAAGAAAAAAAATAAGAGGAAAAAAAGGGTAATGAGGAGAAGGAGAGAGGCAGGGAGAGTGAGCAGGGTCACGGGGCGCTCAGCTGCTCTTTCATGTGTGGGATTTATGGCCTCCAAGAGCAGCTGCAGCCGCAGCCACGGGGAGGAAATGGGGGGAATCCTGCCCAGCTGGGGGGGCAGGGGGGGCCTAGGGGCCCGGGACGGGCCGGGCCAGCGCTCCGATGGAGAATCCCCCACGGGAGGCAGGCTGGACCCCCCTCCGGATTGGCTGGAGCCTGGGTATTTAGCGCAGAGTAGATGGTGGATGTAATGGAGACCTTTGAGGGTGGTGATGTCATGAGATTGTGTTATGACCAAATCACAAAGGTGTGTGAGGAGGAGGAGGAGAGGCTGTGAGCAAGTTCAGTATGTGAGCAGGTTCACTGACACTACACACAAACATTCACTCATTCACATACACTCGCATACACTCACATACACACATAACAAACAATTGCTCACACACACACATTTATACAGATGCAAGTCTCTCACTTACTCACATACACACACACTCATATGTATGTGTGTGTAATTATATATGCATGTACATGTGTGTGATTAAGTGTGTATGTAATTATGGGTGTATGTGTGAGTAATTAAGTGCATAATCATGCTGGCATGTACATGTGTGTGATTAAGTGTGTGTGTACTTATGTAGGTGTGCATATGTGTGTAATTATGTGAGGGTGTGTATGTGTGTATGGGTGTGTGTGCATTAACATATGTACAGTTGGAGTTACAGTATACCTGCTAGTTCACTCACAGTGCTGTTTAATGCAGAGACAGCATTCAGCACACAATCAACACTGCTGCCCTCCTGAGCAGCCCAGGGCATGCCTTCAGCCCCTGAGCACTGCCAAATGCCAGCGAGTGAGCAGTCTGTCCCTCACCACAAACACCCAGGTATGTAAGTCACCCTGTTCCCACTTTTATACTGCGACCACCCTGCTGCCCCTCCTGTTCCTCAGTTTACACTGGTCCCGCTGAATGTTCAGAAGTGAAATCATTGTGGTCTGTATTGTTTAAAATATCCGCTCTTGGTTAATGAAACTACGCAATTTGTGGAAAATTAAGAGTTCAATGACAATGGCAATGAGCCACACCTGCATTTCGTTATGAAGGAAAACAGTGACAGTAAATCTGCAGCATGTGTTTCAGATCAAGAGAGGTAAAAAAAAATCTAGAATTCACCATGGGACCTGGAAGTCTGAGAACCTCCATTTTAATATGTGATTTCTGTCAGATTAATGCAGTGAGCAGAGTCTCTCAGATTAATGCAGTGTGCCATGTCTCTCAGATTAATGCAGTGTGCAGAGTCTCTCAGATTAATGCAGTGTGCCATGCCTCTCAGATTAATGCAGTGTGTGTGCAGATTAATGCATGCAGAGTCTCTCAGATTAATGCAGTGTGCAGAGTCTCTCGGATTAATGCAGTGTGCCATGTCTGTCAGATTAATGCAGTGTGCAGAGTCTATCAGATTAATGCAGTGTGCAGAGTCTCTCAGATTAATGCAGTGTGCCATGTCTCTCAGATTAATGCTGTGAGCGATATCTCTCAGATTAATGCAGTGTGCAGAGTCTCTCAGATTAATGCAGTGTGCAGAGTCTATCAGATTTATGCAGTGTGAAGAGTCTATCAGATTAATGCAGTGTGCAGAGTCTCTCAGATTAATGCAGTGTGCCATGTCTCTCAGATTAATGCAGTGTGCAGAGTCTCTCAGATTAATGCAGTGTGCAGAGTCTCTCAGATTAATGGAGTGTGCCATGTCTCTCAGATTAATGCAGTGTGCAGAGTCTCTCAGATTAATGCAGTGTGCCATGTCTCTCAGATTAATGCTGTGAGCGATATCTCTCAGATTAATGCAGTGTGCAGAGTCTCTCAGATTAATGCAGTGTGCAGAGTCTATCAGATTTATGCAGTGTGAAGAGTCTATCAGATTAATGCAGTGTGCAGAGTCTCTCAGATTAATGCAGTGTGCCATGTCTCTCAGATTAATGCAGTGTGCAGAGTCTCTCAGATTAATGCAGTGTGCCATGTCTCTCAGATTAATGCAGTGTGCCATGTCTCTCAGATTAATGCAGTGTGCCATAGTCTCTCAGATTAATGCAGTGTGCCATATCTCTCAGATTAATGCAGTGTGCCATGTCTCTCAGATTAATGCAGTGTGCAGAGTCTCTCAGATTAATGCAGTGTGCAGAGTAGAGGTTCATTTCCCTCTTCACTTTGAGGTCACTGGAAGTGCTGTGTTTATGGAAACGGTATGTTTCTATTTGCTGCAGTGATATCTGAGCGCTTATTTCCCACTTTTCTTTGTAAAAAACGTATCATCATGTGTGAGCCATGCAGTCCCGCCCACAGCATCTGGATGAACAGTTCCTCCTCACCCTCCGCTGCTCTGAGTGGGTGAGTGCTCTATTCAAACGCAGCTCAAACTCAGGGTATCTGCGCTGCTCTGAGTGGGTGAGTGCTCAAACTCAGAGTATCTGAGCAGCTCTGAGTGGGTGAGTGCTCAAACTCAGGGTATCTGAGCAGCTCTGAGTGGGTGAGTGCTCTATTCAAACGCCGCTCAGACTCAGGGTATCTGAGCAGCTCTGAGTGGGTGAGTGCTCAAACTCAGAGTATCTGAGCAGCTCTGAGTGGGTGAGTGCTCTATTCAAACACCGCTCAGACTCAGGGTATCTGAGCAGCTCTGAGTGGGTGAGTGCTCTATTCAAACGCTCAGACTCAGGGTATCTGAGCAGCTCTGAGTGGGTGAGTGCTCTATTCAAACACCGCTCAGACTCAGGGTATCTGAGCAGCTCTGAGTGGGTGAGTGCTCTATTCAAACACCGCTCAGACTCAGGGTATCTGAGCAGCTCTGAGTGGGTGAGTGCTCTATTCAAACACCGCTCAGACTCAGGGTATCCGAGCAGCTCTGAGTGGGTGAGTGCTCTATTCAAACGCTGCTCAAACTCAGGGTATCTGAGCAGCTCTGAGTGGGTGAGTGCTCAAACTCAGGGTATCTGAGCAGCTCTGAGTGGGTGAGTGCTCAAACTCAGAGTATCTGAGCAGCTCTGAGTGGGTGAGTGCTCAAACTCAGGGTATCTGAGCAGCTCTGAGTGGGTGAGTGCTCTATTCAAACGCCGCTCAAACTCAGGGTATCTGAGCAGCTCTGGTCATTTTTTGGCTTGTGTGCCTCTTCCAGTCTGATTGGTGTAAGGAGATTTCTGACAATGGATTTCATTGGTGGATCATTATTTCATGCGCCCGCTTTCTTGTTTTAACTGAATGTTCGGTTTCTAAGGCAAAGGCCAGCCTGTACGGTTCTTGGTTAAAAATTTAGTTAGTGAGGCTATGTTAGCATGGAGTGGAATAACCGTGCACGTTTTCTGGGTGCCAGCAGCATGTGCATAGCAGCGCTTGGAATGGAAGAATCTGTGTGTTCCACTGCGCAGCTTCATCTAAAATGGGTGCGAAACAGCTCAACCCAAAGCTTCAGCGTTTGGAAAGCAGCGTGCCAACTCTATTTTGGAAGCGGAGTCTAAAGCTGTACATGCTGAATGCCTGTGATAAACTGGGCCATTCTGATCTCGCCAAACTCATTTCAGCCCTCAGGCCTCATGCTGGCCCTCTGCACTGTGCATGTGCCTCTGTCTTATGCCCTCTGCACTGTGCATGTGCCTCTGTCATATGCCCTCTGCACTGTGCATGTGCCTCCATCTTATGCCCTCTGCACTGTGCATGTGCCTCTGTCTTATGCCCTCTGCACTGTGCATGTGCCTCTGTCTTATGCCCTCTGCACTGTGCATGTGCCTCCATCTTATGCCCTCTGCACTGTGCATGTGCCTCCATCTTATGCCCTCTGCACTGTGCATGTGCCTCTGTCTTATGCCCTCTGCACTGTGCATGTGCCTCTGTCTTATGCCCTCTGCACTGTGCATGTGCCTCCATCTTATGCCCTCTGCCTCCATCGCTGTGCATGTGCATGTGCCTCTGTCTTATGCCCTCTGCACTGTGCATGTGCCTCCATCTTATGCCCTCTGCACTGTGCATGTGCCTCTGTCTTATGCCATCTGCGCTGTGCATGTGCCTGCCTCTGTCATATGCCCTCTGCACTGTGCATGTGCCTCCATCTTATGCCCTCTGCTCTGTGCATGTGCCTCTGTCTTATGCCCTCTGCACTGTGCATGTGCCTCTGTCTTATGCCCTCTGCACTGTGCATGTGCCTCTGTCTTATGCCCTCTGCACTGTGCATGTGCCTCTGTCTTATGCCCTCTGCACTGTGCATGTGCCTCTGTCTGCCCTCTCTGTGCATGTGCCTCTGTCTTATGCCCTCTGCACTGTGCATGTGCCTCTGTCTTATGCCCTCTGCACTGTGCATGTGCCTCTGTCTTATGCCCTCTGCACTGTGCATGTGTCTCTGTCTTATGCCCTCTGCACTGTGCATGTGCCTCTGTCTTATGCCCTCTGCACTGTGCATGTGTCTCTGTCTTATGCCCTCTGCACTGTGCATGTGCCTCTGTCTTATGCCCTCTGCACTCTGCATGTGTCTCTGTCTTATGCCCTCTGCACTGTGCATGTGCCTCTGTCTTATGCCCTCTGCACTGTGCATGTGCCTCCATCTTATGCCCTCTGCACTGTGCATGTGCCTCTGTCTTATTGTCCAGGCCCGTTACAGACATGTGGGGGTAATTGCTGCACTGTAAGGGATCTTTGTATTTCTTAGGTGGGCTGGGAGCCGATGAAGACTATAGTGTTTCATTGTGTGTCCATCAAACTCATGCTTTTTAAAACAACGGTGTGGGTTTTGTATTTTCCAGCGTTTGTCAGTCAAAGCGCACACACAGATGAAAAAATTGAAGGGGTCATGTTTCCATTCTTCGCTGGCAGCCCTTCGCATTTTCTAAATAATATTTTGAAATATGAACGTCTTCCTCCAATCCTTCCCAGTCTCCTGAGCCCACAGCAGTTTTCCCAGAAATGGTGAGGCACAGATTACCGCTAAACTCTTAAGTGTGTTTTCCGTTCAGCGAGGCCTTCAGTGCGGTACATACTGATCACCAGAGTCATCAGGCAAACAACCGTAATCCCGTTCTTCTGTTTCGCCCTCACCAAAGGTTGCGGCTCAAGCAGAAGCACGGAACATTTTACCCAATTACAGCTTTAATCATGGAGACGCTGGGGAGCAATCGCTGGCTGCCTGCAAGCCGCACAGCCACGGAGCGGGAGGAAAGAATCTGGGCTTTCCTGTCGTGACTCAAACCAAATGATCCATATTATAGCTGCATAAACTGTGCTGCTGTGCTGCAGACGGGCTCAGAGCCGCGTTTTAAACCCGGGCCCGTCCTGCCTGGGGTGCCGTCCTCACAGACCAATTCAGCACATTTCCAAACGGATCCTCTGCTCCAAAAATGTGTCATACGTTAAATAAAATAAAAAAGGTATGACTCATTTCAGAAGATGAGTTCACAAACTTTGTTAAAAAGGACTTAAAGGAGGGTTACAGAAAGGCAAAATTTGCCACTGAAGAAGTGAAGATTCTATACTATGTATAGAATCCCATCATTTGTGTATTTAATTCATTCCTTACACACCTTTATCTCACATCAGTCGTATGTTTGAATCCAGAGACAGTAAGCTACATTCAACCAAGTGCACTTAGCCTCTTTAAGCACATGGGCAGCTCGTAACATCAAAGACCACATTTCAAAAACATGTTTTTCTTTCCTCCATTACAATATAACATATTCTACTCAAAGACAATTATGTTTTCATGTAAAGTTTGATTTTACTGCATTGCATATGTCCTGAAAGTGGAAAGGATTCAATGCAGTTTTGTAACTTTAACCCTGAATTAGTTATTACTCCAGGAGACAAAGTTACCGTCCTTCTTATAGCCCCAGTGTCCACCTGTGAGGTATTCATGTGCAGGTGCATTAAAGACTGAAGTGTGCAGCCACCTGTAATATATTTACACACAGGTACATAAGGTAAATGTGTTTCCCGTCAGATGGAGTTCCGCTTCACTGCATGGCGTTTTCTGTTATCTCTAACCGAAGCACTGGCCCGGCCAGCTCTCTGAGCGTTCTGAGCTTTCTGTCCTGTCTCTGTGGAAACGACTCAGTGCTCAGAGTGCGTTGCTTACCTGTGCGTTCACATGGACCGGTTTTAAAACCCGTAACATTCAGGGCCACGATGTCTATCAGTGTCAGAGGATCAGCAGCGCGTTAGAGACACACAATTAGAGCGAGCTCCCATAGCAACACACCAGTGCAGAACAAACCACTCTGCAAGGCTTAAAATCACACACGCACTCACATCTTCCACTGCAAACACAAACCCAGAGGGAGACAGAGATTGTGTGTGTGCGCGTGTGTGTGCGCGTGTGTGTGTGTGTGTGTGCGCGTGTGTGCGCGCGTGTGTGTGCGTGTGTGTATAAAACAGAGACAGAGGGGTATAAGAGAGAGGCAAGCAGTGCATCGGGAGCACACCCCCCCATGGCAGGGGTTCTGAACAGATGCTCTGCAGGTGTGGATACTCTGCAGTAAAGAGAGGATAGGGCGAGACACAGGATAGAGAGATGGGGGGGGCACAGGATTGAGAGATAGATTGGGGCCAGTCCTGAGTGAAGGGCGGGGGGGTGAGGAGAGATGTGTGAGCAGAAAGATGCCTGCCATCTCTGAGACTCCACACATACCAGCACGCGTGCCCCAGAGGGGGAGTGCAGTGTTAATCCAACACCCTGCTGGTGTAGGACCGGAGATGTGGAAAGCCAGAGCTTCTGCCAGAGTAAATATCCCTGCAGCCGACCTGAGAACCTCAAACCAAAGCAAACCAAATTCCATCTCTGCAAGGGGAAAAGCCGACCTGTCTGTCTGTCTGTCTGCATTCAAACCTGTCTGTCTGGCTGTGTTCAGACCTGTCTGTCTGTCTGTGATCAGACCTGTCTGTCTGGCTGTGATTAAACCTGTCTATCTGTCTGCGTTCAAACCTGTCTGTCTGGCTGTGTTCAGACCTGTCTGTCTGGCTGTGATCAGACCTGTCTGTCTGGCTGTGATTAAACCTGTCTATCTGTCTGCGTTCAAACCTGTCTGTCTGGCTGCATTCAGACCTGTCTGTCTGGCTGAGATCAGACCTGTCTGTCTGGCTGTGAGCAGACCTGTCTGTCTGGCTGTGATTAAACCTGTCTGTCTGGCTGTGTTCAGACCTGTCTGTCTGGCTATGATCAGACCTGTCTGTCTGGCTGAGATCAGACCTGTCTGTCTGGCTGAGATCAGACCTGTCTGTCTGGCTGTGTTCAGACCTGTCTGTCTGGCTGAGATCAGACCTGTCTGTCTGGCTGTGTTCAGACCTGTCTGTCTGGATGAGATCAGACCTGTCTGTCTGGCTGTGTTCAGACCTGTCTGTTTGGCTATGATCAGACCTGTCTGTCTGGCTGTGTTCAGACCTGTCTGTCTGGCTGAGATCAGACCTGTCTGTCTGGCTGTGTTCAGACCTGTCTGTTTGGCTATGATCAGACCTGTCTGTCTGGCTGTGTTCAGACCTATCTGTCTGGCTGAGATCAGACCTGTCTGTCTGGCTGTGTTCAGACCTGTCTGTCTGGCTGTGATCAGAGCAGGGAGAATGCTGATTTTAAAGTATTAATAAATATTAGTTATAATTCATTAATAATTAAGCTGTGGCCATGGCTTCTGACACCACCTGGAAATGAAAACTGAAGGCACACAGTCACACACACACACACACACACACACACACACACACACACACACACACACACACACACACACACACACACACACACACACACACACACACACACACACACACACACACAGCTCTAATGGACCCCACAGGAATGTAGTAGCTGGGCTAGTCATCTCCATGACACAAACAACTCTAAACAACAGCCAATCAGCTCCCACAGGGGGCACATGGTCATGACCCTTCTATCCAATCAGCTCCCACAGGGGGCACATGGTCATGACCCTTCTATCCAATCAGCTCCCACAGGGGGCACATGATCATGACCCTTCTATCCAATCAGCTTCACCCCAGAGAGGTCACATCTTCATGACCTATTGCATCCTGGAAGGCCACACCTGCAGACTCTGATGAGGGGGACAGCACTGTGTAGAAACTCTGCCCCCCCCTTCCCCTCCAGCCCATCCTGCAGCCTGACTAATGAATGGGAGGAGTGAGGAGATGAAGTGAAACAGGAAGCAGGAAGTGGCCCAGGTCCTGTCTCACAGCCACCCATCCCCACATGTGAGAGCTTCCCTTCAGCTCCATGATCTTCCTGCCTCAGAACGCAGCCCCTGCACTGGGAGAAAGGCGAGGGAGCGCTACGGCAGGTGTGTGAGGTGCGTTTGAGCGCTGTTAGCTGGACCTGCTGAACACCAAATAAACACACATGTGAGTCAGGCTCTGACACTGCCCTGCTAAAAAAAGACAAATATAAAAATGCAAAAATGGCAAAGACAGAACAAAGTTCAGCCCGATGTGAACCCAGCTGAACTCAGGAAAAGCATTTTTCTCTCACACTGAGCGTGAGATTCCTCAGAAGATCGGAATGACCCATGAGTTATCAGTAATGACATATTCCTCAGTTTTAGAGATGAATATGGTCATATCGTGCAGCAGGATCAGACTGTTCCTGCTTTCTGGCGCTTGTCATTCCGCCCCTGAAATCCTGGGGCTTGAGAGAGACCCCAGCCTGCGTTTCCCGGCACGCTCAGACAAGACCCAGTTTCTGCGTGGGTGGCCCTGACAGCGAGCGCAGGCGTGTTTGCTCTCACGCTGTGTGGAGCGTCTGCAGCGCAGCGGCGCTTAAAGATCAGGGCAGGAGCGGCGAGCCTCGGCGGGTGAGATGCAGCGCGCGATATGAAGTGACATGGGCCGCACACACGCTGGCGCTCAGACAGTGAGCGCTAACGAGGGGAAGAGCACATCGATTTAGCTTCTCATCAGACGTAAACGAGGGCAGGGACTCCAAGAGTCGTGAGAATGCCAAGCAATCCAGACAGATGAATGCAAAAGAGCCCGATCCTATCTCAGCCCCGGCTGGAGTGTGACGGGCCACGCAGATGACACTGTTTATTCAGACAGCACAGTGAAATATCTGTCTGGGAGCTGATTCAGTGTTGTATCCCTAATTCCATCACTACCCCCTGCTTTGGGGGTCAGCTCTGTTAATTAAATCGTTAGATATGTTGTTTGATGTATGTGCATGAATCCCCCTACCCACTATCCAAATACACACACACAAAATACAAAAAACATAAAAACATACACAAAAGAAATTAAATACGTACACTCTTTTTTCCCTTTCCTTCCCCTTTCTCCCCCTCCCTTCTTTCTCTCTCAGTTTGGTTCTTCTCTCTGCCCTTCTCCTTCTCCCCTTCCCCAGCCCTCACTAACCACCCCTGTTTGGACAACTCTTCTGATTTTTCCTGTTTATTCATTTGCTTCTTTATTATTTATCATACCATAATGATAATTTTGATCTTTGATCTTTTACCTTCTGCCTTATACCTTCCTATACATACATGCTTCAGCAGTGTGACGGAAGAAGGGTACAGGGTGGTGTGGCTGCTTAGCTTCAGGGGTTTCACACACACACACACACACACACACACACACACACGTACACACGCATATGAGCACACACACATATGTTCCTGTTCTTGTGCTGCAGGATGGATCTTCATTCACACCAGAGTTAGTGTGGCAGAGGACAGACCCCCACACCCCCTCTCACCACGCTTAGACTGTAGGGAAGTTCTGTGCCTGCAGTGTGTCTGTCTGCATTTACATGGGGGATCACAGTATTATCCTCACGGAAAAGCCTGCTGTCAGTCAGAACTATCAGAGCAGAATGAAGCCGCTGAAAGTGAGCTGGAAAAACCTCCAGAGGTCACCTGTCTGTGAAAAGCTGCAATTAGCATAAAAGAGACATGAATCACACATCTTAAAACAACAACGAGGGTGGAAAGGAAACTCTCCGGCAGCTCTTCAGAGGAGCTGCCAAATGGAGCCCGTCAGAGTGACGGGGCGCATCGCGCAGCTTAAACCACTGAACTGTGGGGAGGATCCAGGATGACTCACCCTGGGTCTTGTGTTATTGTTAGAGCACAGCGTATAGAGTAACAGCACACGCGTCTGGGGTCAGCACCAGGGCACACCACAGCAGGATCTGACAGCACCCCTCTCAGAGAGTCACAGCCTGGCTAACTTCAGCACCCCTCTCAGAGAGTCACAGCATGGCTAACTTCAGCTCCCCTCTCAGAGAGTCACAGCCTGGCTAACTTCAGCACCCCTCTCAGAGAGTCACAGCCTGGCTAACTTCAGCACCCCTCTCAGAGAGTCACAGCCTGGCTAACTTCAGCTCCCCTCTCAGAGAGTCACAGCCTGGCTAACTTCAGCTCCCCTCTCAGAGAGTCACAGCCTGGCTAACTTCAGCTCCCCTCTCAGAGAGTCACAGCCTGGCTAACTTCAGCACCCCTCTCAGAGAGTCACAGCCTGGCTAACTTCAGCTCCCCTCTCAGAGAGTCACAGCCTGGCTAACTTCAGCACCCCTCTCAGAGAGTCACAGCCTGGCTAACTTCAGCACCCCTCTCAGAGAGTCACAGCCTGGCTAACTTCAGCTCCCCTCTCAGAGAGTCACAGCCTGGCTAACTTCAGCTCCCTCTCAGAGAGTCACAGCCTGGCTAACTTCAGCTCCCCTCTCAGAGAGTCACCCCTCTCAGAGAGTCACAGCCTGGCTAACTTCAGCACCCCTCTCAGAGAGTCACAGCCTGGCTAACTTCAGCTCCCCCTCTCAGAGAGTCACAGCCTGGCTAACTTCAGCACCCCTCTCAGAGAGTCACAGCCTGGCTAACTTCAGCACCCCTCTCAGAGAGTCACAGCCTGGCTAACTTCAGCTCCCCCTCTCAGAGAGTCACAGCCTGGCTAACTTCAGCACCCCTCTCAGAGAGTCACAGCCAGGCTAACTTCAGCCCCCTCTCAGAGAGTCACAGCCTGGCTAACTTCAGCACCCCTCTCAGAGAGTCACAGCCTGGCTAACTTCAGCCCCTCTCAGAGAGTCACAGCCTGGCTAACTTCAGCACCCCTCTCAGAGAGTCACAGCCTGGCTAACTTCAGCACCCCTCTCAGAGAGTCACAGCCTGGCTAACTTCAGCTCCCCTCTCAGAGAGTCACAGCATGGCTAACTTCAGCACCCCTCTCAGAGAGTCACAGCATGGCTAACTTCAGCACCCCTCTCAGAGAGTCACAGCATGGCTAACTTCAGCTCCCCTGTGGGTCCATTCAGGCAGGGCCTCCCGCCCCTGTGGGTACACTCAGGCAGGGCCTCCCGCCCCTGTGGGTACACTCAGGCAGGGCCTCCCGCCCCTCTGGGTACACTCAGGCAGGGCTTCCCGCCCCTGTGGGTACACTCAGGCAGGGCCTCCCGCCCCTGTGGGTCCACTCAGGCAGGGCCTCCCGCCCCTCTGGGTACACTCAGGCAGACCTCCCGCCCCTCTGGGTACACTCAGGCAGGGCCTCCCGCCCCTCTGGGTACACTCAGGCAGGGCCTCCCGCCCCTCTGGGTACACTCAGGCAGGGCCTCCCGCCCCTGTGGGTACACTCAGGCAGGGCCTCCCGCCCCTCTGTGGGTACACTCAGGCAGGGCCTCCGCCCCTCCAGGCAGGGCCTCCCGCCCCTGTGGGCACACTCAGGCAGGGCCTCCCGCCCCTGTGGGTCCACTCAGGCAGGGCCTCCCGCCCCTGTGGGTCCACTCAGGCAGGGGCTGTGGGCACACTCAGGCAGGGCCTCCCGCCCTGTGGGTACACTCAGGCAGGGCCTCCCGCCCCTGTGGGCACACTCAGGCAGGGCCTCCCGCCCCTGTGGGCACACTCAGGCAGGGCCTCCCGCCCCTGTGGGCACACTCAGGCAGGGCCTCCCGCCCCTGTGGGTCCACTCAGGCAGGGCCTCCCGCCCCTGTGGGCACACTCAGGCAGGGCCTCCCGCCCCTGTGGGTCCACTCAGGCAGGGCCTCCCGCCCCTGTGGGCACACTCAGGCAGGGCCTCCCGCCCCTGTGGGTCCACTCAGGCAGGGCCTCCCGCCCCTGTGGGTCCACTCAGGCAGGGCCTCCCGCCCCTGTGGGTCCACTCAGGCAGGGCCTCCCGCCCCTGTGGGCACACTCAGGCAGGGCCTCCCGCCCCTGTGGGTACACTCAGGCAGGGCCTCCCGCCCCTGTGGGTCCACTCAGGCAGGGCCTCCCGCCCCTGTGGGCCAGGCACTCAGGCAGGGCCTCCCGCCCCCACTCAGGCAGGGCCTCCCGGTGGGTCCACTCAGGCAGGGCCTCCCGCCCCTGTGGGTACACTCAGGCAGGGCCTCCCGCCCCTGTGGGCACACTCAGGCAGGGCCTCCCGCCCCTGTGGGTCCACTCAGGCAGGGCCTCCCGCCCCTGTGGGTACACTCAGGCAGGGCCTCCCGCTCCTGTGGGCACACACAGTCTCCCATTTCTGTGACATTTAGGCCCTGTTTTTGTACCCTTTCACACAAAATGAAAATGAATACTGAAGGAGATGCAGGTTCATGCAGCATGACACAATAGCCACTCGGTGCACTCAGAAATCAAGCTGTGTGGCAAACCAACAGCTGAAACAGCTGAAATGTGAAATGTATAGAGTAAGGATGTGAGAGGGTGAGGTATGATGTAGATGACACAGTGAAGAGGTGAGCGGGTGAGGTTGTGAGTGGGTGAGACAGAGGACACTTGTGTTCTGACCAGCACAGTCTTGGCTTCACTCGCTGATGACCTTATTGCAGCGGGTGAGAGCGGCTGCCAAACCACTGTGGGTCAGCAGTCAGGCACCAAGGCCACAGGCTCAGTGACGAGAGTGGGCAGTCACCCCAGGCTGGCTGCAGACAAAGGATGGCCAGGGCCGAGGGTGGGGTAAGAGGGAGGACTGTTCTATTCCTGACCCTTTGACCCCAGGCCTTCCATTGAATCACACCAGCTACGAGCGCCCCATACCGCCTGACCAGGCACAGGGGTGACCAGCTGTGCAGCAGTAATGTGGCTCCTATCTGCTTGAGGCCTGGGGCTCCTTTTTCAGCTCTGTAGCATAAGCAGCTGCTGGCTCAGCTCTGCAACATAAGCATTAGGGGCTCTGTAAAGTTAATAGCTCTCGTTGCAGGAGCTCTGTAAAGTTAATAGCTCTGACGTTAGCGGTAGGAGCTCTGTAAAGTCAGTGGCTCTGATGTTATCGGTAGGAGCTCTGTAAAGTTAGTGGCTCTGACGTTAGCGGTAGGAGCTCTGTAAAGTTAGTGGCTCTGACGTTAGCGGTAGGAGCTCTGTAAAGTTAATGGCTCTGATGTTATCGGTAGGAGCTCTGTAAAGTTAAAGCTCTGTAAAGTTAGTGGCTCTGACGTTAGCGGTAGGAGCTCTGTAAGGAGCTCAGTGGCTCTGACGTTAGCGGTAGGAGCTCTGTAAAGTTAGTGACTCTGACGTTAGCGGTAGGAGCTCTGTAAGGCAAGCAGATGAAAAGTTAGCAATAGGAGCTCTGTAAAGCAAGTAGCTGTAAGGTTAGCAATAGGAGCTCTGTAAAGCAAGTAGCTGTAAAGTTAGCGGTCCCTGTTTGTCATGGGAGTTTCCAAACGGCTTGGGCCCTGTCGCATTCAGCTGTGGAGCAGATGTTATGAAAAATTTCTATTTTTCCACCCTCAGCATGAGTCTCTCAGTCTCTGAGTCTGTCAGAGTCTGCCCTGAGTCTCTCACTCTCTGTGTCTGTCAGAGTCTGCCCAGTCTCTCCCTGAGTCTGTCAGAGTCTGCCTGAGTCTGTCACTCTCTGAGTCTGTCACTGCCTCTGAGTCTGTCAGAGTCTGCCCTGAGTCTGTCACTCTCTGAGTCTGTCAGAGTCTGCCCTGAGTCTGTCACTCTCTGTGTCTGTCAGAGTCTGCCCTGAGTCTCTCACTCTCTGAGTCTGTCAGAGTCTGCCCTGAGTCTGTCACTCCCTGAGTCTCTCACTCTCTGAGTCTGTCTCAGAGTCTCTCACTCTCTGAGTCTGTCAGAGTCTGCCCTGAGTCTGTCACTCCCTGAGTCTCTCACTCTCTGAGTCTGTCAGAGTCTGCCCTGAGTCTATCACTCCCTGAGTCTCTCACTCTCTGAGTCTGTCAGAGTCTGCCCTGAGTCTATCACTCCCTGAGTCTCTCACTCTCTGAGTCTGTCAGAGTCTGCCCTGAGTCTCTCACTCTCTGAGTCTGTCGATGTCTGCCCTGAGTCTGTCAGTCTCTGCAGTTCAGCTGTTTCTCCAAACCAGAGAAGCAGACTTATTTCCTTTAATCATTCCTGTAAGTATATCATGGTCATGAAACTTCTTGAACTGATAAATTATTCCATAAATTATAGCAACTTTGCAATGTGAAACTGTAATTAACATCCTTTTGTCTTCATCGGCTCAGAGGAGCAGCATGGGTATAAAATGTGAAAATAATTATCCAGATCCTGTAATTGTTTCCAGTTCATTCTGGCCCAGCAAATCATCTCCTTCATAATGTTTTATTTCCACTTTTGAGTTATGAGGAAACCCTGAACCATCAGTCACATAAATGATGTTTGAAGCACCATGAGACTATGACAGTAACATTCATTATAGTGTGATTCCACAGTGAAAGGGCACTGTAAATATAACTGTAAGTGAGGGCACTTCAAGAAACCCCCCATGCTGATGAACATTTTTGGGGCTCCTGCCCCCCGCCCCCTCCAGGCACTGTGAGGGTCTAAGAATGGATAATGTGTGCTGTCCTCACCTTCCCTCTCTCACTGCAGTCCAGCCACTTCACCCAGGGAACACAGCTTCCGTTCCATCAACAGCGGCCTCTAACCCCGCCCCCTGGGGCCTCTCACTGACCTATCCACTTCCAGGTCAAAGGGCACCATACCCCCATTTCCCCCATCAGGATGCGGTCCTTAAGAGTTAAGGGAACAGATAAACCCCATTAAAACATACACCAGTGATCCTCTTACATTTACCGAGTTACCCAAATCTGTGGATGGACTTTCTGCTTTATTTGTATATGTATTTTAAGACACCGCCCCCTTACAGAGGGACACGCCCACAGGAAATTGAGTTTTTTTCAATCAAGACTTTGACCAAGGCCCTGTTCCAGAATGGAGGAGAGGAGTGAGGAGACAGAGAGATGAAGGGATAGAGAGAGGAGAGGGAAAGGTACAGCAGGGACATAAAACACACACAACACTGTAAGAATCTGTGAGGGGAAAGGCCCCAAAAAGCAGAGAGAGCAGTACATTTGGATCAAAGCTCTCATCAAAAGCTCAGCAATAAAGAAACAAATCAAACAAATGCTTCCATAAAGCAATAAACAAACATAATAAACGCGTGTGCCAGTGCATGAATAAATAAGGGTATAAATAGATGAAGGTCAGGGTAGTGTTTGATTGGAGCTTGTTCCGCTTCAGAGCACAGGAGGCAGGCCACAGCATCGCTTGTAATGATGCCCTGCTCCATCAGCTCCGTCAGCTCCATCACTGCTCCATCAGCCCTGCTCCATCACTGCTCCATCAGCCCTGCTCCGTCACGGCTCCATCACTGCTCCATCACTGCTCCATCAGCCCTGCTCCGTCAGCCCTGCTCCATCACTGCTCCACCAGCTCCATCATTGCTCCATCACTGCTCCATCAGCCCTGCTCCATCACTGCTCCATCAGCCCTGCTCCATCACTGCTCCATCAGCCCTGCTCCGTCACGGCTCCATCACTGCTCCATCACTGCTCCATCAGCCCTGCTCCGTCAGCCCTGCTCCATCACTGCTCCACCAGCTCCATCACTGCTCCATCACTGCTCCATCAGCCCTGCTCCATCACTGCTCCATCAGCTCCGTAACGGCTCCATCACTGCTCCATCAGCCCCATCAGCCCTGCTCCATCACTGCTCCGTCAGCTCCGTCACTGCTCCATCACTGCTCCATCAGCTCCATCACTGCACCATCAGCCCTGCTCCACCAGCTCCATCACTGCTCCATCAGCCCTGCTCCATCAGCTCTGTCACGGCTCCATCACTGCTCCATCAGCTCCGTCACGGCTCTATCAGCCCCGTCAGCCCTGCTCCATCACTGCACCATCAGCCCCGTCAGCTCCGTCACTGCTCCATCAGCCCCATCAGCCCTGCTCCATCACTGCACCATCAGCCCTGCTCCATCACTGCTCCATCAGCCATGTCACTGCTCCATCACTGCTCCATCAGCCCTGCTCCATCACTGCTCCATCAGCCCTGTCACTGCTCCATCACTGCTCCATCAGCTCCGGCACTGCTCCATCAGCCCCATCAGCTCCGTCACTGCACCATCAGCCCTGCTCCATCAGCTCCATCACTGCTCCATCACTGCTCCATCAGCCCAGCTCCATCACTGCTCCATCAGCCCTATCACTGCTCCATCACTGCTCCATCAGCCCTGTCACTGCTCCATCAGCCCCATCAGCCCTGCTCCATCACTGCTCCATCAGCCCCGTCAGCTCCGTCACTACTCCATCACTGCTCCATCAGCCCTGCTCCATCACTGCTCCATCAGCCCTGTCACTGCTCCATCACTGCTCCATCAGCCCCGTCAGCTCCGTCACTGCTCCATCACTGCTCCATCAGCCCTGTCACTGCTCCATCACTGCTCCATCAGCCCCATCAGCCCTGCTCCATCACTGCTCCATCAGCCCCGTCAGCCCCGTCAGCTCCATCACTGCTCCATCAGCCCTGCTCCACCACCCCTGTCACATACAATAAACACATAAACACTCTTTAAACACCCACCCCCATCAACTTATTTGTTTTTCATTTCATAGTGTATTAATGGTTCCCTACCTCAGTCTTTGATATTGAAAACCATTTTAGGGTATTAACTGAAATAAATGTCTTAAAACTACGAATGAAAAAGTGAAATATTTCTGTCACTCTTTTATGTGATTGCCGTCCCAAACTGAATTCTCACACAGAAGACTCCTGCTGTAAAAGGGCTGCTGCTGTAAAAAATGCGACGGTGCAGCTCCATGCCTGCAGCACACTGTGCATGATTGCAGCACCAGCAGGGAGATGCTGACGTCAGAGCCAGTCTCGCTGTGTGACAAACTGCTCTGTGAGATCCACAGGGTTCCTGGGCTGGAACGGCTGACCACACAAAGAGCCCCTGCGATTGGTTACCATTCAGGAGGACATTCACCCGCTTACGTAACGCCAGGCCTCCCTCTGTGGCCGTGTGGGGCAGAACGCCCCTGTTAAACTCCCCGTGCTGCTGTCTGAGAGAGTGCACACGAGCCCCCAGTGGCCCAGCCGCAGTCTCACTCCCCCCCACAAACCCATGACCCCCCCAACTTCACCCCTCACTAACCCCCAGCCTTCCACCCCAGCGCCCCAATCCCCGCGACCCCCACAACCCCCCACCCCTCACTCTCCATAACTCCCCTCCCACAACCCAGACAAACCCACTGCCAGAACACTACACATTTCCCCACCCACAACCCCGACAAACCCACTGTCAGAACACTACACATTTCCCCACCCACAACCCCGACAAACCCACTGCCAGAACACTACACATTTCCCCACCCACAACCCCGACAAACCCACTGCCAGAACACTACACATTTCCCCACCCACAACCCCGACAAACCCGCTGCCAGAACACTACACATTTCCCCACCCACAACCCCCAACAAACCCACTGTCAGAACACTACACATTTCCCCACCCACAACCCCAACAAACCCACTGCCAGAACACTACACATTTCCCCACCCACAACCCCGACAAACCCACTGTCAGAACACTACTCATTTCCCCACCCACAACCCCAACAAACCCACTGTCAGAACACTACACATTTCCCCACCCACAACCCCGACAAACCCACTGCCAGAACACTACACATTTCCCCACCCACAACCCCGACAAACCCACTGCCAGAACACTACACATTTCCCCACCCACAACCCCGACAAACCAACTGTCAGAACACTACACATTTCCCCACCCACAACCCCGACAAACCCACTGCCAGAACACTACACATTTCCCCACCCACAACCCCGACAAACCCACTGCCAGAACACTACACATTTCCCCACCCACAACCCCAACAAACCCACTGTCAGAACACTACACATTTCCTTTCTCTGATAAATGATCATAAAAATATCAATAAATGATGATGTACAGGAAAGCCCTGGAGGTTCACTGTAATTAAAGTAATTAAAGGGAAATAAATCTTCAGATGGAAGTAACATGCAGCCACCATGCTGGGAAAATCTTCACACAGGTACTAGCAGGATGCAGCACACTGTACAGCACAGCACAGCCTCACAGACGGAGAGGGAGGGAGCACAGTGTACAGCACAGCACAGTCTCACAGAGGGACAGGGAGGGAGCACAGTGCACAGCACAGTCTCACAGAGGGACAGGGAGGGAGCACAGTGCACAGCACAGCACAGTCTCACAGATGGAGAGGGAGGGAGCACAGTGCACAGCACAGCACACTTTCACAGATGGAGAGGGAGGGAGCACAGTGTACAGCACAGTCTCACAGACGGAGAGGGAGGGAGCACAGTGTACAGCACAGTCTCACAGACGGACAGGGAGGGAGCACAGTGTACAGCACAGTCTCACAGACGGACAGGGAGGGAGCACAGTGTACAGCACAGCACAGTCTCACAGAGGGACAGGGAGGGAGCAAAGTGTACAGCACAGCACAGCACACTCTCACAGATGGAGAGGGAGGGAGCACAGCACAGCACAGCACAGCACACTCTCACAGATGGAGAGGGAGGGAGCACAGTGTACAGCACAGTCTCACAGACGGAGAGGGAGGGAGCACAGTGTACAGCACAGTCTCACAGACGGACAGGGAGGGAGCACAGTGTACAGCACAGTCTCACAGACGGACAGGGAGGGAGCACAGTGCACAGCACAGCACAGTCTCACAGACTGACAGTGAGGGAGCACAGTGCACAGCACAGCACAGTCTCACAGATGGAGAGGGAGGGAGCACAGTGCACAGCACAGCACACTCTCACAGATGGAGAGGGAGGGAGCACAGTGTACAGCACAGTCTCACAGATGGACAGGGAGGGCGCACAGTGCACAGCACAGCACAGTCTCACAGACTGACAGTGAGGGAGCACAGTGCACAGCACAGTCTCACAGACTGACAGTGAGGGAGCACAGTGCACAGCACAGCACACTCTCACAGATGGAGAGGAAGAGGAGGAGCACAGCACAGCACAGCACAGTCTCACAGATGGAGAGATCTCACAGATGTATCTCCTGTCATGCTACAGCTGTTGCATGATGCATCGCTAAGAATGGTTGAAATCTCTTCTGCTGCCGGTACAGAGCTCAGAGCGTGATTTACGACACGCTTCAGTAACACAGCAAGCACAAACCCCACTGAGATACAGGCCACTGTAAATCAGACCTAACCTGTGGACCATACAATCTCTCTCTCTCTATTTCTCTTTTCAATGCTAAAACCACAGGAACAGAAGCCTATGCTAACATAACCCACTCACAGAATGAAGCAGCATGTGTTTCTCCTCCAGGAGTTTGTCACTGTATTCCTCTTATAGTACAGTTTTCTCCAGGACTCACAGCAATATGACTGACATATGATTGACAGGCCAGAGCTGTGCCCTGGCAGCATCCATTTCACTGTGGGCGGGCTTTGGGTCACATGCACTATGAAAGACAAGGGAGATCATCCAATCAGACTGAGATGAGATGGATAAAAATCTGGTACGAGGAAACATGAAGGAACACACCCGCTCAAATCCATCCAGCTGCAGCCAATCAGCAGGCAGCAGGGTGCCATCACAGGGTCCAGGTGACATTTGAGGAGTTAGCATCATGTTAATTTAGAGTGAGCATCAAGTGACTGCAGTCCCGTGAGCTGCATCTGAAACTGTATACCAATCAGGGCCTACGAAATTCCAACAAAAGCATACTGCTCTGAGGTCAATGTTGTGCCTACTGTTCAGTGCAGTGCACAAGTTTTCAAACATACCACCATATATATAACAGTCGCTATTTTCTTCAGTCTAATAGCCTGAGGTTTACGACTGACATACATCTATCATCAAACTTCGTAGAACTCTGCCGTCTCTGCCGTCTTGTTCTTTGGTATCTATCCACCCAACAGCCTTGTGGATAGCGCAGTGTGCAGTCCTTTGCACGGCAGAATTTTACGGAAGCAGTATGTGTCATCCCTGCGGTGTGTCATCCCCACGGTGTGTCATCTCCACAGTGTGTTATCTCTGCAGCGTGTCATCCTGCAGTGTGCATCCCTGTGTGTGTGTCATCCCTGCGGTGTGTCATCTCCACAGTGTGTGTCATCCCTCTGCAGTGTGTCATCCTGCGGTGTGTTATCTGCGGTGTGTCATCCCTGCAGTGTGTTATCATCCCTGCAGTGTGTCATCCCATCTCTGCGGTGTGTTATCCCTCAGTGTGTTATCCCCACGGTGTGTCATCCCTGCGGTGTGTTATCTCTGCGGTGTGTCATCCCTGTGGTGTGTTATCCCCACGGTGTGTCATCCCTGTGGTGTCATCCCTGCGGTGTGTCATGTCTGCGGTGTGTTATCCCCACAGTGTGTCATCCCTGCGGTGGCGGTGTCATCCCTGCGGTGTGTTATCCCCGGTGTGCGGTGTGTCATCCCTGCGGTGTGTTATCCCTGCGGTGTGTTATCCCTGCGGTGTGTTATCCCTGCGGTGTGTCATCTCATCCCTGCGGTGTGTCATCCCATCCCTGCGGTGTGTTATCCCCAGTGTGTTATCCCTGCGGTGTGTCATCCCTGTGGTGTGTTATCCCTGCGGTGTGTCATCCCTGCGGTGTGTCATCCCTGTGTGTGTTATCCCTGCGGTGTGTTATCCCTGCGGTGTGTCATCCCTGTTAGGTGTGTCATCCCTGAGGTGTGTCATGGGGTGTGTATCCCTGCGGTGTGTTATCCCGGTGTGTCATCCCGGTGTGTCATCCCTGCGGTGTGTGTGTTATCCCTGTCATCCCTGCGGTGTGTTATCCTGCGGTGTGTCATCCCTGCGGTGTGTTATCCCTGCGGTGTGTCATCCCTGAGGTGTGTTATCCCTGCGGTGTGTTATCTCTGCGGTGTGTTATCCCTGCGGTGTGTCATCCCTGCGGTGTGTTATCCCTGCGGTGTGTTATCTCTGCGGTGTGTTATCCCTGCAGTGTGTTATCCCCACGGTGTGTCATCCCTGTGGTGTGTTATCCCTGCGGCGTGTCATCCCTGCGGTATGTTATCCCTGCGGTGTGTCATCCCTGCGGTGTGTTATCCCTGCGGTGTGTCATCTCTGCGGTGTGTCATCCCTGCGGTGTGTTATCCCTGCGGTGTGTCATCCCTGCGGTGTGTTATCTCTGCGGTGTGTTATCCCTGCAGCGCTCTGAGGGGACACTCCTTGGGGAACTGGGGGAGACCTGCTCCAGAGAGGTAATAAAACTGCCTGCAGAAAAATGTGATTTTGCTTCACATTTGGAGGCTAAACTGAAGTGCAGTGCCCGAGAAGGCTTTGCGTTTGCAGAGGAGAGAGCTGCTGTTCTGTTCCCCCATCATCTGCTTTCAAAACTCCACAGCTCTTCACAAAATTTATTACTTAATACAAATCTGTTGGCTGCAGTTAAAGATCCAAATTATTATCAAAAATGTATTCATTTATCTTAGTATTAGTCATTGATGGCAGTTGTTTACATTTTCATGCAAACATTTTACAGCAGTTTGTCATAGATGAGTGTAAAATATTGAGGGTTATTGAATTCAGTGTACAGGCTGTTGTGGTTCATTTTCCTACAGAGAAACAGAGTCTCTGTGTCTCTGCGCTCATTTCACACACCCCCCTTCCCCCCACACACACACATTGTCCAGCTCCTCCCTGCAAATGAGAACGGAGCTCTCTGTGGTCATGCCAGGTTTTAAAAGGATAAAAATGTCCCAAACACACAAGATCGAATTAAACAAATAAGCACAAATAAACAAATCAGCCAATTCAAGTTTGGGACAGGCTGAAATGGGGAGTGATTTTGCCAAATTGAAAATGGATGAGATGTGAGCTATAACGGAGGCTTTTGGAGTGAAATTGAGAAAGTGCCTGGATGGAGATCATTTGTGCATTTAAACAATATCAACCCGGATTCAGCCAAATGGTGAGACTGACATGTTCCTTTGAACAGTAATTCCACCCAGGCACATCCGCACCGCACAGAACTCCTCAGCAATGCCAGCTGTGAACCTCTCATCACTCAGGAAACACTGAACAGTAAAATCTGAATTTTGGCAGTAAAAATAGTTGTATTTGTATATCTATGTTTAGAAAGTCATAAAATCTGCTCATAAATATTGCTCTGGTTTAACAATCTTTTTTTTATTTCCGTCTTTACATTTGCATGCAACATGGCATGCCTTCACACGAGTAAAAGCTGGTGAGAAACATGAATGCATGTAGCCTCACATGCAGCTAATTTACATACCTGCTGAGTGTCTGATGAAAGCAGTGCAGTTCAGAGTGATAGTGCCAGGTTTATACCTCTCTGCTGTAAGCCTGGTGAAAGCAGTGCAGTTCAGAGCGATAGTGCCAGGTTTATACCTCTCTCTGCTGTAAGCCTGGTGAAAGCAGTGCAGTTCAGAGTGATAGTGCCAGGTTTATACCTCTCTGCTGTAAGCCTGGTGAAAGCAGTGCAGTTCAGAGTGATAGTGCCAGGTTTATACCTCTCTGCTGTAAGCCTGGTGAAAGCAGTGCAGTTCAGAGCGATAGTGCCAGGTTTATACCTCTCTGCTGTAAGCCTGGTGAAAGCAGCGCAGTTCAGAGTGATAGTGCCAGGTTTATACCTCTCTGCTGTAAGCCTGGTGAAAGCAGTGCAGTTCAGAGTGATAGTGCCAGGTTTATACCTCTCTGCTGTAAGCCTGGTGATCAAAACTTTTGGTTTTAAAGGAATTCTTTCAGTCTAATCTAAAGTGTGCAACATGTTGCAGAATTTCAAAGACCATGGGAGAAAAACGTGCAATAACAATTATTTTTCCTCCCAACAAAGACTGAACACCATTTTGCTATATCCTGCTGCTTCGGGGGTGTGTGTGATTGTGTGTAACTGTGCTGGGATTGGAGCTGTATGTATGTGTTTTGGTGATTGGTGATTTGGTGATTGGTGATTGGTGATTGTGATTTGGTGATTTGGTGATTTGGTGATTTGGTGATTGGTGATTGGTGATTTGGTGATTTGGTGATTGGTGATTTGGTGATTTGGTGATTGGTGATTTGGTGATTGGTGATTTGGTGATTTGGTGATTGGTGATTGGTGATTTGGTGATGTAGCGTGATCACACAGCCCAGAGCTGGGCAGAAGCAGATGGACTGTGGGTTTCTGCTCAGGTTTCCTGCTGGGCAGAAGCAGATGGACTGTGGGTTTCTGCTCAGGTTTCCTGCTGGGCAGAAGCAGATGGACTGTGGGTTTCTGCACACAGCCCAGAGCTGGGCAGAAGCAGATGGACTGTGGGTTTCTGCTCAGGTTTCCTCCTTTAGCCGGCCAGATTTTCCTCTTCCCTGCAGCCTGTGGGCCCTATTTGTGACACTGTCCTGCTAAAAGAGACAGCTAGAACTGGATTACTGATAAACTGCTATTGAAATTAATTATCTCTAATGGGCACATAAACAAACATCAAAGTCCTCCTCCCTCTTCCCAAGAGTCAGTACACCTCCCACCCCATCGCACCCCCCAGTCAGGGCTCGTGAGCAGAGTCAGGCTCCCAGCAGCAGTCACATATTCACACATTCACACACAGTCACACACATTTACACACTCACTCACACATATTCATTCACATTCACACGCTCACTCAGTTTCACACATTCACACACAGTCACGTGCATTTACTCTGTCACTCACATTCTCACAGACACAGGGAGACCCCCCATCCTCCCCCGGGCCGTGGTGCACACAGAGTGGCCATAGAGTCGCCGCTGGCGGGATAAAGTTGGGATTGTTTGTAAGTGAACTGCAATCCCAGGAATGTGTGGGTCCAGTTCCTCTCTGGCAGGAAGGGGGGGCATTCCCGCTGCCGTGTCCCAGCCTCCTCCCGCACCTGCACAGCAACCGCGTTCACAAAAGCCATAATTCCTCCCCCGCATGCTATTCTGGGAGCTCAAACCTGGGCCAAGGAGATCGGCCCCGGCACAAGGATCTGAAATACAGAGCTCCCTGCAGCACTGACACACTCCAACACTGCTACTGACACACCCCTACTGACACACTCCAAAACTGCTACTGACACACACCTACTGACAAACTCCAACACTGCTACTGACACACCCCTACTGACACACTCCAAAACTGCGACTGACACACCCCTACTGACACACTCCAAAACTGCTACTGACACATCCCTACTGACACACTCCAAAACTGCTACTGACACACACCTACTGACAAACTCCAACACTGCCACTGACACACTCCAGCACACCTACTGACACACTGCAAAATTTCCACAGACAATCTCCAGCACTCCTACTGACACACTCCAGCACACCTACTGACACACTGCAAAATTTCCACAGACAATCTCCAGCACTCCTACTGACACAGTCCAACACACCTACTGACATACTCCAACAAGCTAATTGACACATTGTAACAACCTTACAGACACAGTGCACCATGAGATGATAAGGAGTCCATACATGCTGTGAATGCGGTGTGGTGTGTGTCTGTGTGAGGCACAGACAGAATGCAGAACGGTGTGTTGAGTGTGTGTGTGTGTGTGTGTGTGTGTGTGTGTGTGTGTGTGTGTGTGTGTGTGTGTGTGTGTGTGTGTGTGTGTGTGTTTGTTTGTTTGTTTGTTTGTTTGTTTGAGGCACAGACAGGATGCAGCGTGGTGTGTGTCTGTTTGAGGCACAGACAGGATTCAGGACATGCTGTTCCTCCTGTTAAACTCATAGCCTGTGTTCCCATCCCTCAGCTGCAGAACGCTGTGGTCTGTAATTAAACAGAGAGCGAGAGCTGTAGAGCTCCCCTCCCAGCTGTAGCCGAGCGTGTAAAGCAAAGATCGGAGGGTTTCAGCAGTGTGTTTCCCTCGCCTGTCTGCTGCGTGGAGCAGATAAACCGCAGGATCCTGGGAGGCCAGTTCACTCCGAGGCCAGCGCTCTTTCTACAGAGGGTTATGGTTAGGGTCTGCCCGTCTCACTGCGCCTGTCTCACTGCCCGCTGAGGCTGCCACATGTGTTTCCCTTTAGCTCTGACAGGATGATGTCAGACACACAAACTCGCCCCATTACCAGAGCAACATAGAGCCTGATTAAAAACACCTCCCCCATTGGATGCACTCTGTCATCTCTTTCATATGGAAAAGACAGTCAGCACACCACATGAATTTATGGTTCATTATCCGTGTACACACACACACACACACACACACACACATACACTGGTTCAAAATAAAAAAAAAAAAAACGAACAGAGAGAAGATTCTTGAGAGCAAAAGGGTCGATGACTTCGGTATATGTATTCCGCTCCACCAACACTCTACCAACACTCTACCAACGCTCCACCAACACTCCACCAACGCTCCACCAACGCTCCACCAACGCTCCACCAACGCTCCACCAACGATCCACCAATGCTCCACCAACGGTCCACCAACACTCCACCAACGCTCCACCAGCGATGCACCAACACTCCACCAACGCTCCACCAACAATCCACCAACACTCTACCAACACTCCACCAACGCTCCTCCAACGCTCCACCAACGGTCCACCAACAATCCACCAACTCTCCACCAGCACATCTTCAACACATTCCATCTGTGTATCCATCTTTGTTTCACCCCTCTCTGTATGTGAGCAGTGTATTGATTTTCACTCCTGTGTGTGTGAGCTGGGTGTTGTTTTTTATCCATCTGTGTGAGAGCAGTGTGTTGTTTTTATCCCTCTGTGTGTGAGCAGTGTGTTGTTTTTTACCCCTCTGTGTGTGAGTAGTGTGTTGTTTTTATCCCTCTGTGTGTGAGCAGTGTGTTGTTTTTACCCCTCTGTGTGTGAGCAGTTTGTTGTTTTTACCCCTCTGTGTGTGAGCAGTGTGTTGTTTTTTACCCCTCTGTGTGTGAGCAGTGTGTTGTTTTTTACCCCTCTGTGTGTGAGCAGTGTGTTGTTTTTTTACCCCTCTGTGTGAGAGCAGTGTGTTTTTTTATCCCTCTGTGTGTGAGCAGTGTGTTGTTTTTTTACCCCTCTGTGTGAGAGCAGTGTGTTTTTTTATCCCTCTGTGTGAGAGCAGTGTGTTTTTTTATCCCTCTGTGTGTGAGCAGTTTGTTGTTTTTACCCCTCTGTGTGTGAGCAGTGTGTTGTTTTTACCCTCTGTGTGTGAGCAGTGTGTTGTTTTTTACCCCTCTGTGTGTGAGCAGTTTGTTGTTTTTTAACCCTCTGTGTGTGAGCAGTGTGTTGTTTTTTTACCCCTCTGTGTGAGAGCAGTGTGTTGTTTTTTACCCCTCTGTGTGTGAACAGTGTGTTGTTTTTTACCCCTCTGTGTGTGAGCAGTGTGTTGTTTTTTACCCCTCTGTGTGTGAGCAGTTTGTTGTTTTTTACCCCTCTGTGTGTGAGCAGTGTGTTGTTTTTTACCCCTCTGTGTGTGAGCAGTTTGTTTTTTTTTACCCCTCTGTGTGTGAGCAGTGTGTTTTTTTTATCCCTCTGTGTGTGAGCTGTGTTGTTTTTTTACCCCTCTGTGTGAGAGCAGTGTGTTGTTTTTTAACCCTCTGTGTGTGAGCAGTGTGTTGTTTTTTAACCCTCTGTGTGTGAGCAGTTTGTTGTTTTTTACCCCTCTGTGTGTGAGCGGTGTGTTGTTTTTTACCCCTCTGTGTGTGAACAGTGTGTTGTTTTTTACCCATCTGTGTGAGAGCAGTGTGTTGTTTTTTTACCCCTCTGTGTGAAAGCAGTGTGTTTTTTTTATCCCTCTGTGTGTGAGCAGTTTGTTGTTTTTTACCCCTCTGTGTGTGAGCAGTTTGTTGTTTTTTACCCCTCTGTGTGTGAGCAGTGTGTTGTTTTTTACCCCTCTGTGTGTGAGCAGTGTGTTGTTTGTGTGCGTTTGTGAGGCCATGCTGTTGACAGGGTGCGGAAATGTTGATAACAGAGTGACCCTGAAACCATCCCAAAACCTCCGGACTTTAGCGAAGCCAGAATCAACAGAGAGGAGGCGGAGAGAACAGAACAGACAGTACAACACATGCATATAAAAAGACAAACACACACACCCACACACACTCACATAAACTCATACGCTCAATGCACACTCTCAGTGATGCATACGCCCACACCCACACACATAAACTCATACACTCAATGCACACTCTCAGTGATTCATACGCCCACACACACTCACATAAATTCATACACTCAACACACACATTCAGTGATGCATACACACACACACACACGCACACACACACAGATGTTCCTTGCATAGAAACTCAGGCCAGTGAAAAACTGAAAACAGGCTGTTGTGATTTCCCCTGGGCTGTGGGTGCTGGAAACGTTCACATACCTACAGGCAACTAAGGCAGTGATGAAGACACAGCTCTGTTCACTGCTCCTTTGCCTCACCCGCTCACCTGTTTACCCCAGCCCCTCCTCACCCGCTCACCTGTTTACCCCAGCCCCTCCTCACCTGCTCACCTGTTTACCCCAGCCCCTCCTCACCTGCTCACCTGTTTACCCCAGCCCCTCCTCACCCGTTCACCTGTTTACCCCAGCCCCTCCTCACCCGCTCACCTGTTTACCCCAGCCCCTCCTCACCTGTTCAGCCTGTGTTCACCTTTAGCTGAAAATGAGAGGCTGAAAGAGAACGCAGTGCTGCATATTTTGGACATATATGTCTCTCTCACACACACACATGCACACTCACACACACTCACAGACACACACATGCAATCACTCACACACCTACACACCTACCTACACACACACACACACACACACACGTATGCACATACACACACTCACAAACACATTCTCACTCACACACATACTGTCTTCACTGCTTCCACACTGACCCAGCCAAACAGCCAGGAGCTGGTCAGTCCAGTCTCTCTGCTGAAATCTACAGCAGGAGTCACGGGCGAAACACACATACAGTGATGTACAGCACACTCTTGGCTGTAGTTTAACAGCACATCTTTGGCTCCTTGTTTAACGGGACAGAAGTTCAAGTATCTGACCAGTTGAAAGGGTCCAGTGGAAGTCCTCTAGCCAAAGTAAAACAAACTGAGTGCAAAGAAGTGAAAAAGGTGAGCTAAAAAGGTGAGCTAGATTATTTTGATCAGTGTTGAAATAAGGGTGGAAATGACACTATGTTATGTCTGTATTTCATGATTCTTTTGTCACAGAGTAATTTTTGAATTGGAGGAATGATTTCTCTCATAATACTGATCATTTCTATAAGGTTTCACCTCACTGTTTCTCGCTGCAGAGGTGTATCCCTTTTATATTTATTTGATGCAGACGGGCAAAATAACCCATTTATATCATCAGACTTTCTCATGTTGAGTTTTCATCTATTTTTACCCAAATAAAAACACTCACACAAAGTGCAATGCACAATGGCAAGAGGTCTGCACTGCCAAGGCAAAAATTAGCCCAGCCTTGCCAGGGAAGGACACTGGTGAAGCCAGTTAAGTTTTTTAGTATCATCACGCTTCAGCGGCCCTTCCAGTCAAACCGGATGAGTCGTGTGTCATGGTTGCCTCCTGAGTTTGTGGGATGAGGCTGCTGCATGAGGCTACACAGTTTAGCTGTGACATCACAGGGGTGTGGGGAAGATAAATTGTGACATCACAACAAGTGCATAGGGAAGACCAAGAAAGTGTGACATCAGTGAGGGCAGAGGGTTTGATGTAGTTTGATGCATTGTGACATCACTGAGAAGCAGTGGAGTTATTGTATTGTGACATTACTGCTTGGTAGCTGGGTAGAACTGAGGAAAGCTGAGGGTCAGAACAGGAATATTCCAACCACAAACCAAGAGAAACTGCAGTGACAGCATTCTGTGTGAACACAACCAGCTCAGCAGAGCACTACAACATGATCCTCATCCTCACTAGAGATCGGAAACAGGCCTCAGTGACACAAATTCACTCTGACATTTCAAGAATATTGTTTGTCTTTTTTGTCCAACATATTCCATACTGAGAAAATCTGGCTGCTCAGCTTTCTCACATATGAGTGGAACCAAAGGGGAGAGAACATTCCAAAAACCAGATATAACTGTAAAAGTATGTACAAACCACTCTGCATTTCTGTCTCTTTATAGTCATATCAAAGCAGACGTTACAACAAGCTATCATTTAAGACATTAACAAACCCACCATTTAATCAGACCTTACTGTATCAGCCCATTTGCCAGAAACAACTGAACAAAGATCACAAAAACATATTTTTTTCCTGGAAACCTACCAAGAAAGAACATAAATATGTGTGTGCTTTTGAAAGGCAGTGAGTCATTAAGAATACATTTCATTTTAAATGTCTGTGTGAAACAGATTTGTCCTTGGTTACAGTCATCATCTTGTGTGTTTGGTATTCTGTTTGACTTGCTAATTTGAGGGCTACTCAAAGGGCATAAGCCCCAGCACAAGTAGCAGCATGCTTTTAATGTTTGAGTTTTGTGAAATATACATCACTGCAATTTACTCTCAGACTGAAAGGAACCTGCCAACAAACCTACTGGCATTGTATAGCATGTTAACACAGCTATTAGCAGTATGCTAACCAGGGCACACAGCCACACATATTACTGAGAGCACTATGCTAACCAGGGCACACAACCATACAGACAGCTAAGAGCACTATGCTAACCAAGGCACGCAGCCACACATATTACTAAGAGCACTATGCTAACCAAGGCACACAACCACACATATTACTAAGAGCACTATGCTAACCAGGGCACACAACCATACAGACAGCTAAGAGCACTATGCTAACCAAGGCACACAGCCACACATACAGCTAAGAGCACTATGCTAACCAAGGCACGCAGCCACACATATTGCTAAGAGCACTATGGTAACCAGGGCACACAACCACACATATTACTAAGAGCACTATGCTAACCAGGGCACACAACCATACAGACAGCTAAGAGCACTATGCTAACCAAGGCACACAGCCACACATACAGCTAAGAGCACTATGCTAACCAAGGCACGCAGCCACACATATTGCTAAGAGCACTATGCTAACCAGGGCACACAACCACACATACAGCTAAGAGCACTATGCTAACCAAGGCACACAGCCACACATACAGCTAAGAGCACTATGCTAACCAAGGCACACAGCCACACATATTGCTAAGAGCACTATGCTAACCAGGGCACACAACCACACATACAGCTAAGAGCACTATGCTAACCAAGGCACTCAACCACACATACAGCTAAGAGCACTATGCTAACCAGGGTACACAGCCACACATTCGGCGAAGATACACATACAGCACTATGTGTACTCACACAAACCAAACAGAGTAATATTTAAGCTGCCCTGCAAAGCTGAGCATTTGGATTACAGGGACAGAGTGGAGGGCTCAAAGGGTAGGGGTCAGGGGTCAGAGGTCAGGTTTACCTGCAGCTTTGACTCAGCATGTTTACACAGGTGGTCTGGCAGACTGCAGAACACTTCACAGACCGCTCACCTCCCAGGCAGCTATCCAAGAGCCAAGAGCGGAAACACACACAGTTTTACCTGCCAAATCATTCCCAAACCCCCTTCCATCAAACGTGTCCTTTCAGATACTGTACCCACTCACCGCTCGGCCTGGCCTGCAGCAGGAGTGTTGCTGGACCCTGCACCCTGTGGCAGCACAGTCTGAAAGAACCCTGCACCCTGTGACAGCACAGTCTGACCGAACCCTGCACCCTGTGGCAGCACAGTCTGACAGAACCCTGTACCCTGCGGAAGCACAGTCTGACAGAACCCTGTACCCTGCGGAAGCACAGTCTGACAGAACCCTGCACCCTGTGGCAGCACAGTCTGACAGAACCCTGCACCCTGTGGCAGCACAGTCTGATAGAACCCTGCACCCTGCGGCAGCACAGTCTGACAGAACCCTGCACCCTGTGGCAGCAAAGTCTGACAGAACCCTTTACCCTGTGGCAGCACAGTCTGACAGAACCCTGCACCCTGTGGCAGCACAGTCTGATAGAACCCTGCACCCTGCGGCAGCACAGTCTGACAGAACCCTGCACCCTGTGGCAGCACAGTCTGACAGAACCCTTTACCCTGTGGCAGCACAGTCTGACAGAACTCTGCACCCTGTGGCAGCACAGTCTGACAGAACTCCCTGGCAGCACAGCTGACAGAACCCTGCACCCTGTGGCAGCACAGTCTGATAGAACCCTGCACCCTGTGGCAGCACAGTCTGATAGAACCCTGCACCCTGTGGCAGCACAGTCTACTGAAATACCCTCAGACATAAACTACATGTATGGTCGTTCTCTATACACCCACCATATGGAGGATGTTTCAGAACAGTCTTTATCTGTAGTATATGTCATTTCACATCCTGTATCATAGTAACAGCACTGCTGAGCGGAAAGGCATGTGCGCAGATCAGGGCTGGCATACAGTCCCAGATGCCACACGTGACAAATGGGAACCTGCTCAATAACCTGGACATTGAATGATTAACTCACAAAAAAATCAATACAAATACGTATTAACAATAGTAGTACTACAACAAAACTATGGTTCAGTGACAGGCAAAAGCCCTGAGAGTGTGTGTCTCTGTGGATCAGGGCAGTGTGTGTGTCTCTGTGGATCAGGGCAGTGTGTGTCTCTGTGGATCAGGGCAGTGTGTGTGTCTCTGTGGATCAGGGCAGTGTGTGTGTCTCTGTGGATCAGGGCAGTGTGTGTGTCTCTGTGGATCAGGGCAGTGTGTGTGTCTGTGGATCAGGGCAGTGTGTGTCTCTGTGGATCAGGGCAGTGTGTGTGTCTCTGTGGATCAGGGCAGTGTGTGTGTGTCTCTGTGGGTCAGGGCAGTGTGTGTGTGTGTCTCTGTGGGTCAGGGCAGTGTGTGTGTCTCTGTGGATCAGGGCAGTGTGTGTCTCTGTGGGTCAGGGCAGTGTGTGTGTCTCTGTGGATCAGGGCAGTGTGTGTCTCTGTGGATCAGGGCAGTGTGTGTGTGTCTCTGTGGGTCAGGGCAGTGTGTGTGTCTCTGTGGATCAGGGCAGTGTGTGTGTGTCTCTGTGGATCAGGGCAGTGTGTGTCTCTGTGGGTCAGGGTAGTGTGTGTGTCTCTGTGGATCAGGGCAGTGTGTGTCTCTGTGGGTCAGGGCAGTGTGTGTGTGTCTCTGTGGATCAGGGCAGTGTGTGTGTCTCTGTGGATCAGGGCAGTGTGTGTGTCTCTGTGGATCAGGGCAGTGTGTGTGTCTCTGTGAGTCAGGGCAGTGTGTGTCTCTGTGGATCAGGGCAGTGTGTGTCTCTGTGGATCAGGGCAGTGTGTGTGTCTCTGTGGATCAGGGCAGTGTGTGTGTCTCTGTGGATCAGGGCAGTGTGTGTGTCTCTGTAGATCAGGGCAGTGTGTGTGTCTGTGGATCAGGGCAGTGTGTGTCTCTGTGGATCAGGGCAGTGTGTGTCTCTGTGGATCAGGGCAGTGTGTGTGTCTGTGGATCAGGGCAGTGTGTGTGAGTCTCTGTGGATCAGGGCAGTGTGTGTGTGTCTCTGTGGATCAGGGCAGTGTGTGTGTGTCTCTGTGGATCAGGGCAGTGTGTGTGTCTCTGTGGGTCAGGGCAGTGTGTGTCTCTGTGGATCAGGGCAGTGTGTGTCTCTGTGGGTCAGGGCAGTGTGTGTGTGTGTCAGTGAGTGTGAGTATGTGTGTCAGTGAGTGTGGGAATATGTGTGTGAATGTGTGTCAGTGAGTGTGGGAATATGTGTGTGTGTGTGTGTGTGTGTGTGTGTGTGTGTGTGTGTGTGTGTGTGTGTGTGTGTGTGTGTGAGCGTATGGGGGAGAGTGAGTTATGGTACAGTAAGAGCTATTGAGAGCTTCTGTGCAGTCGGACTTGGCTGAATTCTGCACAGAAGGGAATTCTGCACTCTGTGTGTATGGTATGGCTGTATTCTGTATGCACACACAGTCACACACACACACACACTGACCCACATGCACACAAACACAACACATTTAAACACATGCACTCTCACTCACACGTGCACACACACACACACACAGACACACTTAAACACATGGACACATACTCACTCACATGTGCACACACACACACACACACACACACACACACACACACACACACACACACACACACACACACACACACACACACACACAAGCAACAGGAGTAAAACACAGGGGGACCAAACCTGATTGAAAACAGACCACCAGATCAATAAGCAAATTATACATTCTTCATTCACCCACCCACCCCGCCCTCACCTGCACAGCTAAAAACAGACAAAGGCCAGGTACAAAAACACCTGATCTCAGGTTTCCTGGAGCGCCTGTCCTCCATGCCTGTTCCTCTTTTCTCAGGACTCTTTTTCTGCACCTTTTAAAGTGCTTTTCTTCAACCGGGGGCCCCCACACAAAGCAGCCTGCCCCAGGGTAGGGTTACAAAACACGGAGTAGGGTGTCGTGGCCCCGCCCAGCTCCCAGGGTGCAGAGGCAGGGCTGGATCCGGGACGGGGCCTAACACAGTTTCACCGTGTCACCAGATATCTCCACCAGGATCAGGATGTGTGTCACCCACCACCAGTTTGTAAACATTACATTACACTATATTGAATTACATCCCACTACACTACACTACACTACACTACACTACACTACACTACACTACATTACATTACATTACATTACATTACACTACACTACACTACACTACACTACACTATGCTACGCTATGCTACACTACATTACATTACAGTACATTATAGCCTTTTAGCACTCTTAGACATTCATCCAGAGCAACCATAATTTTTACAGACTTTTGAGATTCAAGTAAACTGTGTTTTCTCAAGGGTACAAAAGCAGTGTGTCACGGGGGAGTCAAACTTGCAACCTCTGAGTTATCAGTGTTGTGAGTCAAAAGGACTTGTATTACAGAAATTTAACAGATGCTAATTTAGCAGAGCCTGCTGGTTACCCTGTCCCAGGGTTAAACTGGAGCCTGCTGGTTACCCTGTCCTAGGGTTGCGCTGGCGCCTGCTGGTTACCCTGTCCCAGGGTTGGGCTGGAGCCAGCTGGTTACCTTGTCCCAGGGTTGGGCTGGAGCCAGCTGGTTACCTTGTCCCAGGGTTGGGCTGGAGCCAGCTGGTTACCCTGTCCCAGGGTTGGGCTGGAGCCTGCTGGTTACCTTGTCCCAGGGTTGGGCTGGAGCCAGCTGGTTACCTTGTCCCAGGGTTGGGCTGGAGCCAGCTGGTTACCCTGTCCCAGGGTTGGGCTGGAGCCAGCTGGTTACCTTGTCCCAGGGTTGGGCTGGAGCCAGCTGGTTACCCTGTCCCAGGGTTGGGCTGGAGCCTGCTGGTTACCCTGTCCCAGGGTTGGGCTGGAGCCAGCTGGTTACCCTGTCCCAGGGTTGGGCTGGAGCCAGCTGGTTACCCTGTCCCAGGGTTGGGCTGGAGCCAGCTGGTTACCCTGTCCCAGGGTTGGGCTGGAGCCAGCTGGTTACCCTGTCCCAGGGTTGGGCTGGAGCCAGCTGGTTACCCTGTCCCAGGGCTGGGCTGGAGCCAGCTGGTTACCCTGTCCCAGGGTTGGGCTGGAGCCAGCTGGTTACCCTGTCCCAGGGTTGGGCTGGAGCCAGCTGGTTACCCTGTCCCAGGGTTGGGCTGGAGCCTGCTGGTTACCCTGTCCCAGGGTTGGGCTGGAGCCAGCTGGTTACCCTGTCCCAGGGTTGGGCTGGAGCCAGCTGGTTACCCTGTCCCAGGGTTGGGCTGGAGCCAGCTGGTTACCTTGTCCCAGGGTTGGGCTGGAGCCAGCTGGTTACCCTGTCCCAGGGTTGGGCTGGAGCCAGCTGGTTACCCTGTCCCAGGGTTGGGCTGGAGCCTGCTGGTTACCCTGTCCCAGGCATTAAATGCTGAAGTAAGAAACAAAACCAGCAATGCCCCAGCAGCCCGAGGCAAGCAGCGCAAGCAGTCAGCTGGCTCAAATCTGTGTGTGGATTTTCCGAGGGTCGTTATGTTTACCACAGGCACACACCTGTGAGACTGATGACAAAACCAGGAATAAGGGCAATTTTTCTTCCAAAAAAAGGCAAAAGGGGACAGCCCTGTTTCACTCCCACGCCTGCCATGAGTAACACTGAGGCTGTGCCAGCCCTCAAGCTGAAACTGATCTCAGCAGCTGATCTTTACCAGATATGGCTAAAACACTGATAAATACAGGGCCAATCAGGGGAAACCTTGTGCCAGTAACCACGGGCAGCGATGACAGCATGATTTATGGTCCCACATAAGGTATTGGTTCCGCATAAAACTCAGTAAGATATGGACCTGTAGCTGATTTAAAATTTGCATTTGTCAGGAGAGGGATCGATGGTTGGATGGGCGCTTTGGTTTGGTGTAATTGATCCAGCATGTGTGGTGCTGTGCGGCTCGCGGTATGGGGGGAGACAGGAAGCTGCAACAGCACAGATCTTACTGCAGATTAATGTCAATGTCAGGATCGCAGAGGTGATTGGATTGGGGGGGCTACCTCCGACTGGAGAGGAAGGATGCAAATAAGCACACGATGAACACACTGAACATCATAAGAACAGCAAACACTGAGCACTGTAAGAACAGCAAACACTGAGCACTGTAAGAACAGCAAACACTGAACCCTGTAAGAACAGCAAACACTGAGCACTGTAAGAACAGCAAACACTGAACCCTGTAAGAACAGCAAACACTGAGCACTGTAAGAACAGCAAACACTGAACCCTGTAAGAACAGCAAACACTGAATACTGTAAGAACAACAAACACTGAACACTGTAAGAACAGCAAACACTGAGCACTGTAAGAACAGCAAACACTGAACACTTTAAGAACAGCAAACACTGAGCACTGTAAGAACAGCAAACACTGAACACTATAAGAACAGCAAACACTGAAAACTGTAAGAACAGCATACACTAAACACTTTAAGAACAGCAAATACTATGAACTTTAAGAACAGTCTGCACTGAATGTCTTAAGAACAGCAGACACTGAACACATTGAGATCCGCACACTGAACACTGTGTGTGACAGTGGAGAGAGAGTCTGGGAGTTTTCTAGCATGTGTGGGTAAGCAAAGTGAAACTGCAGGAAAAGGGGGGGTGTTATATAGGGCTTTGCCTAAACACACGGCGTAATCAGGATTTCTGAGGTGTGACTCAGCCTACACAAGCATCGCACCAGCTGGTGCAGCAAGAATAATGAATCAGCTGAACAGGCGCTTGCTGTCCATCACTTTCTCCAAAAATATAGAAAGTTGTAAACGATGGCGATCACCAACCAAAAACACTAACTACCAGTACAGTCTTTCCACACCAGCCCATAAATATAAAAACATGTATTTGTATTATGACACTTTGAACAACATATATAAGCAATAACATGTTCCCATAGGCAGGAAGTGGAGCACTGCCAAAGAATGCTAATGTCAAAACCGCACAGCTGGTTCCTATGCGGCGTATATAAAGGCACCGGTTTAATGCGCCGTATATAAAGGCACTGGTTTAATGGAATTTCATAAAGTGTGTCTGACCACAGAATGCGCGTGGGCGGATTATGTGCTGTGTTCGTGACACAGACTAATGAACATTATGCATTTCTGGGGTTTTTCAACAGGTCCTTTACCTATGCACACCTCAGAGGGGACGACCAGGCCCTGAAGCACCTGGCAACCACAATGCATAGTGGGTGTTGGATGCCAACAGACAAAAACAAGGGAAACCAGAGTGTGCATGTGTGCTTTGGGACTCATATTGTGATGGAGACACTTCATAGGGATTTAAGTGATTTTTGGATTTGAAAGTTTACTTCATAACTTTCTAATCCGTTCACTTTCACGGAGCTCCCTGTGTGCTTCAGCACATAAAGTCATTAGCAGAGTCTGAGGTTTTTTTTGTTTTTTTTATTTGTTATAAAAACAAAAAAACCATCTACTTATTGCCTGTCCATTGGCCTTGGGAAATCACCTCATGATGTGATTCCAATGACCTTCTCGCTTCAGCTAAAGGAAACACGCATTTAGCTGGTGTGACATCATTCAGTTTTCCAGCTGAAATGGAACATATTCGACTCCAATAATTGAATCAGCTGATCTCGGTCTTCACTTGATTGGTTGTTGTTATCAGCAGGGATGTTCCTGAGGTTAGGATGAGACCCTGCACCCACCCCAGCCCTCTGTGGGTAAAGCAGCCCTGCGCTCCTGAGCTCCTGAGCTCCTGAGCTCCTGAGCTCCAGCCCTCCAGGGGCCGCTGCTCATGGAGCATGTTTCTGAGCCCTGCTGCACCTGAGTGATGGCGTGAATAAGCAGGTCTGCACAACTTCCACAGTTACACTGTCCGCAGCGACCCGCTGAATTCACCAAACTGCGCTCTGAACACACTCAGCCAGATTTGCCTTCTGCACACGCTCAGTCAAACTTAACCTCTGCTCATGCTCAGTCATACTTACCTTCTGAGCATGCTCAGTCATACTTACCTTCTGAGCATGCTCAGACTTCCCTCTGCACATGCTCAGTCATACTTACTTTCTGAACATGCTCAGTCAGATTTACCTTATGGTCAATGTTTCTTATGGTTTGGTTGTGATATTCTCTGTGTTTCTTTTGCATTTGCTGTGATATGTTCAGTGTTTCTTATGCATTTGGTCGCATTGGGTCCCATTGGGTCCCATTGGGTCCCAGTACTAAAAACTGTGCTGCCACTCATCTCCTCCCTGCCTCCAGTATTAGGACTTTGTAGAGAAGGGAAAAGGTGGTCGTGGAGAAAAGAGGGATATATTACTTGAGTATGCAGATACATTTATTCTAATCTTTGATCTCCCTTCTGGGCATGCTCAGCAAGACTTCCCTCTGCACATGCTCTGTTTTTCCCCTCCACAGTGCAAGTGTATAAACCAGCATGATCAAGATATTCCACATTTTTTCTGAATTTGGATGTAAATATTTTTCTCCAGTTGATTGGAGTGGGACCCTTTGCATTCTGTCTGTATACGGCTGCTCACCTCCGTCTGGATGATTCCCTCAAAGCCATGGAGTCATGGGTCAGCTTTATTAAGAGAACATCAGACTGGTATTCCCATAAATGTTTATATCACGAAAACCCCCAAAAAATGGAATAATAGAGGCTGCTTGTCCGTAAGCAGAATTTTTTCCTTGGAGCATAAGGTAACTAGAGAACAAACACTAAGTTTTGGTTGTGTGCAAAGCAGCCATTAACCAGGCTGCCAAGCTGATTTCAAAACTCAGAGCCAAAGGAACGCTTCCCATCTGCCAGCAATGCCCTCACCAAACCCTGCAGCACGGCTCCTTCTGGAAAGAGCCGGAGAAGCCAAATCACCAGCTGCTTTCTCAATCCCCTGAGCTAGCTCAGAGGTGGTGCCCAATCCTGATCTGCCAGGCTGGCTGAGAGCCCGACTCCCCCTCCGCCTGAGGGGACAAGCACAGAACCACAGAACCACAGCATGGTGGGTCAGCCCGCTCTCATGCAGTAAACATCTTCATCACTTGCAGGTGAGTTTTTAGTGTAACTACTGATGTAATGAAATTGGCTTAATTATAGGTGCAGTAATAATGGGTTTTTATAAAGCAGACATTCATTTTTCAAGCATACGTTTTGCTATGAGACATATGGAGGAGTCAAGATCCTGAAGCCACATAATGTCACACCATTGGACACCATTCTGATTGTGTAAAGTCACCCTACTTGACACCATTCTGATTGTGTAAAGTCACCCTACTTGACACCACTCTGATTGTGTAAAGTCACCCTACTTGACACCATTCTGATTGTGTAAAGTCACCCAGTTGAACACCATTCTGATTGTGTAAAGTCACCCAGTTGAACACCATTCTGACTGTTTTAATCCTCTAAAGACAGAAGGAAAAACATCCAGATGTTGCTATGGCTGCTGATTTGTGTACGGTTAGGGTTAGGTTTAGTTTGTGTATCAGCTGTGATAGCAGTTGTTGCTCTTCAAACACAAAGCAAACCGTTCAATGTGCCAAATCGTTCCTTTGCTTTCCTTCATCTCTCTCAAATTCAGAGGTTTCCACTGCATTGACACAGCTCACGTGTGACAATTTCACAATATTCCCCAAGGCCCCCATTCCAAGTATGGCAAAAATGTCCAAAAATGAACCCAAAAACAATAAAGCTTACAAACAAAATTAAAACAGTAAAATGTTGGCATAAAACTGTTTTAATATTTGTTTTAGTATTAGTTTTAAATAGTTTAAATACTAAAACTAATACTAAAACTAATATTAAAACAGTTTAACATAATTGTATGTTAGTATTGTAATATTTCAAATCTGATATAAATGCATTTCCTGCCCAGGGTCTGACAAATCAAACCCCTTTTTTTCCTCAATTTTTTCTTTCCCGATTCCCCATGTGACACCATGTAGCCATGCACCATCACTCCATGCAGAAGAGCCATGCACCATCACTCCATGCAGAAGAGCCATGCACCATCACTCCATGCAGAAAATAACTGCCACCATAGGAGTGTGAGCCAGGAGCCTGACTGAACACTGATCCCTTCTGCTCGCTGCTGCAGCGCTGTGTGGCCACCCACCCAAAAAGGAGGCATCTGAAGGATAGCCTGGATTTGGCCGCCATGGGCTGCGGACACGTCCCTCTCCAGGGCAGTGCGCTGATAGCACACACTAAGTTTCATGTAATCATATGAGTTGTTCCCCTGCCAAACCGCAAGCCAAATCCCAAATCAAAACAAAAACAGACACAGAGCATTTTGGGAGGAAAACGCCATCGCTCTCCTCTTTACCAGCAGTAGAGGAAAGGGCACTTTTTCCATATTTGATGTATATGCAAGCTGAGCGAAATGGATATGGCATAACGCAAGCAAGCTGGATTCCGTTTCCCATAGCAACACCGCCAAGAACAAAACAGCCATTGTGTGGGCCTGTGGTGTGTCTCAGAACGGATTCCCGCCGGCCCATGCCCCCGATTCCTCTGCCCCGGCCTGGAGACAGACGCTTATTTATGTACTCTGACCACTGTCAGGAGTAAATGACTGAACTAACACTGGATGCGGAAACACGCTACAGCTGCTAGTTGATATCAGGGAAAAAACAAATGGAAAAGAGTACATCAGTAAAGATTATAGTAGAAATATATTATTACTATTATTATTATTATTATTATTATTAACACTGCAGGATGGGGCGCAGAGTCCCCATTAGTTTACAAACACATATTCATTCTCTCACTCTCACACACACGCAAGTGCACGCACACATACACACACACACGTGCACGCACATGCAAGTGCATGCGCTCACACAGGCACAAACACGCATGCACACGCACGCACACGCACGCACACGCACGCACACGCACGCACACGCACGCACACATGAATGCACACACACGTGCACACACGCACACACACACATGCACATGCACACGCTCGCACACACACGCACGTATGCACACACACACACACACACACATGCACACGCTCGCACACACACACACGCACGCGCACACACACACACATGCACATGCACATGCACATGCACACGCTCGCACGCACACACACACACAGGCCTCTGGGGTTTAGACAGGGTGTCAGGACTGAACACAGCCTTTTCATCTACACTAACACACACACTGCTGATGGTGAAATATCACAAAATACAAAAATGTGGGGTTTTTTCTTTTTAATAATTTGAAAAGGAACACCTCTGTCCCTGAAAATAAAGATTTACAGTAAACTAGAGGATCAGATGAAAACTCTGAGCACAGTCATTTTCACAGAGGGCTGCTGTTGGCTTTAGGCACTTCCCTTCTGAACAACTAAATCTTTGGTCCTTTAAAAACTCTCTAAAAGAGGGGTAGATTTAAACCACAGGCTGAAGAGGATTGGGCTTCATTTCTTTCTTTAACATTTTTTAAGATTCTTCAACTTACACAAAGAGAAAAAACATCAGAGTTCTCCGATGCCGTTTGAGCCTTCATGCTACATATGAAACAGACCTGCAGCCTTATGCTGCAAAGATGACCAAAAATAAAAACCTAAAACAACAGGGAAAATATATATATATATATATATAATTATAGAAAATAATTATATATAAACGGCTCGAATCAGATATACAGCAGTAAAGTTCAACTGAGTCACATTTGGCAAAAAAGATACATTTCAGTTTTTTTTTTTTTCTTTTCAAGTTCATTTTGTTACAACTTTTTAAAAAAATATAATCACTGCTGCCCAAGCATCCCCCGTTCCACCGAGAGAAGATAAAAGGGGGTGAGGCAGTCGAAACAGACCCCCATCTCTGCTCTCGCCCCCCACTGTGTGTCCGACACAGGGCGGCTCAGTTACAGGGGAGCCAGGTTTGGTAGGAGTTCCTGCAGTTGGCCACTAGGGGCTGCGCGTGTGCGATGTAGTAGTTGTTGAAGTTAATGTCCTGCACATAGGGGGCGGGCTGGTAGTAGCAGGTGACGTTGGTGACGGTGGGGATGGCGTTGTGCTCGGCCAGCGTGTGCAGCGCGAGCGCGGAGATGAGCCCCAGAGTCTGGCGGCGCTCGTGTCCCATGAGGCACACGGTGCTCTCGTTCACCACGCGGTGCAGCGTCACCAGCCAGTCGTAGCGCCGGTGCTCCATCCCGGCAAAGTGGCTCTGCAGGTATGCCTGCAGCTTGCGCCGCTGCTCACAAATGTCCGGGAAGTCGATGAAGAAGCGCGAGCACATGTAGCGCTGCAGCGACTTCATCTCGGACTCCGAGGCCGGACGGAAGCCCCGCACCAGCAGGTGGCAGTATTTAAGCAGCCCGCCTCCGCGGATCTCCTCCGGGCTGCGGGTGGCGATGGTCTTTTGCCGGAGGTGCTCCAGGGCCTCCTGGAAGTCTCCGTACATGCTCTCGCCCAGCACGCTGGGGTGGAAGCTCTCGGACATGGCCGTCTCCGAGCAGCGGTCGAACAGCAGCAGGGAGTCCAGGGTGATCTGGAAGGAGTCCACGCTGAACTCAAACTGCCTCCGCAGCGAATCCACAAACTTCAGCTCCACGTTCTTGCCGGTGTTGTTGGACAGAGAGATGAGGCTCCAGCGGTCCGTGTCGTTGCACACCTTCACCAGCTTCTGCACGTACGCCTCCTTGAGCGTGAGGGGCGTGATGCGGTCGGTGTTCACCCCAGGGGGCAGGAAGTCCAGGAGGCAGTCCAGCACCACGTCCTTCACCAGCCGGAAGGTGTGATCGTCCGTCAGGCTCACGCCGAAGATCAGGTCCAGGTCCTTGTAGCCCAGACCCGTGTTCTGGTGCAGAACGTGGCTCGCGGCTGACCCGTTCAGCTTCACATCCCGAACCGCCACGCCCTTCTCCTCCAGCCGAGCCCGGACCACCTGCGGGGAGAGGGAGACGGAAACAGTGAGACAGAGATCCACACTCCCTCTGAACACATGCACCCACACAGCTGAGTGACACACTGCCCTCCAAACCCTGATACATAGTCTTTAATTTCCAAAAGGCCAGAGGGCAGAAATGTGAATATAAGATCTGTCCACTTCAATCAATTAGGGTACACATGGTGAAAGAGGGAGGGGTGAGAGTGGAAGGGGGAGGGGCTCAGAGGGGTGAGGGTGGAAGGGGAGGGGCTCAGAGGGGGGAGGGTGGAAGGGGGAGGGGCTCAGAGGGGTGAGGGTGGAAGGGGAGGGTCTGAGAGGGGTGAGAGTGGAAGGGGTGGGGCTCAGAGGGGTGAGGGTGGAAGGGGAGGGGCTCAGAGGGGGAGGGTGGAAGGGGAGGGGCTCAGAGGGGTGAGGGTGGAAGGGGAGGGTCTGAGAGGGGTGAGAGTGGAAGGGGAGGGGCTCAGAGGGGTGAGGGTGGAAGGGGAGGGGCTCAGAGAGGTGAGGGTGGAATGGGGAGGGGCTCAGAGGGGTGAGGGTGGAAGGGGGAGGGGCTCATAGAGGTGAGGGTGGAAGGGGAGGGGCTCAGAGAGGTGAGGGTGGACAGTGGAAAGGGCTCAAAGGGATGAGGGTGGAAGGGGAGGGGCTCAGAGGAGTGATAGTGGAAGGGGAGGGGCTCAGAGGGGTGAGGGTGGAAGGGGAGGGGCTCAGAGGGGTGACAGTGGAAGGGGAGGGGCTCAGAGGGGTGAGAGTGGAAGGGGGAGGGGCTCAGAGGGGTGAGAGTGGAAGGGGAGGGGCTCAAAGGGGGAGGTTCATGGTGAGGTTCATGTTGTGTAACACAGAGGAGTTGCAGCTAACAATCTTTAAGTTGTGCAGCTAGACCAGTAGTAAGCCTGGACCTGCCTTCAACTGAGAGAAACTGACACTGACACTCTCACACACACACACACACACACACACTCACTGAGGGGTGCGTGCTATAGTTAGCGCAGCAGTGTGACGCACATACAGCCGCTAATGCACCCAGGAGCTGGGTCTAGGTCTAATCTCTTGATAATCTCCTGTGCGTGGGGTCAGGGGTCAAAGGTCAACTTTCCTTTTACTTCAGAAACCCCACAGCCAGAGGGACATTGGAGAGGGGCAAGCAGTGACACAGCACACTCTCACAGTAGGGCCCTGATCTGGGATCAGTTTTGCCTTGAGGCTCATAATGGATTAGGTTAGGATATGGCCTGATGTATATGAATATGAAACTGATCTCAGAAGTGAGAATATTGTGTATTGTGTAAGAAGACTGACACAGGAATGACCCCAGCCCAGCTGCCCGCTGTCAGTCACGCTGAGTCAGACTCCAGCTTCCTGTTTCACCTGCTCTCACTTCCCACTCAGAGGCACAGACACAGGTAGTGGTGAGAGCGAGACTGCGTTACTCTCCGTTTTTCTCCAGTCTTTGGGACTTCAATTACGCTCAATTTCTGTCTGAATGCAAAATACGCAGTTCTGCAGGGATAATGAAATTCTGCTGGATGCTGAATCCACCTGATTGAGTTTGTATTGATTTTTTGCAGACAGACCTCCTGCGGTCCATCACTACCGAGGAACACAGCAGCCCTGGGGGGGGGGCTCTAACAGCCACTACAGGTAACGCACAGGTGCAGTAGCACAGCCCTGAACAGGTGACACATTCAGTTACTCATCTGAACAGGTGATGCATGCAGGTAATATTTTGTACAGGTGATACACTGAGATACCTGTACCTGTTAAAAAGCAAACGGGCTCTCTGTCTGTCTCTGCATGCAGACTCCACACTCACACCTTTATTCTGTTCTTCAGTCATTCATTCAGTCATTCAGCTTTAATGACGGGATGAGGGATGTGGCCCCTGGGGCATAAAAATGAAGATTATAAATGTATGATAAAAAATAGAGTAAAAGATTATGTGCATACCTGGAAGATTCACAAACACACACACACACACACACACACACACACACACACACACACACACACACACACACACACACACTCTTCTCTCTCCTCGGAGATACACACTTAAAGCCACACTCAAGGAGACACATTGATTTTACCCAGGGGGCCACAGCACTCCTCAGTGTCTTTCCATGCTTGCACTCAGGGGAGGGTGTGTGAGTGGGCGTGATGAGCGTCCTGAGCAGGGAAGGGGGTTTGGGGGCAGGGAGCAGGCTGTTACATCACTACCCTGGGGGGGATCTGTAGACACTGCTGATGGCAGCCAATTTCATACATATTACCTGTGCACAGGCCCTGTACCTACCCCAAGCCCCGCCCCTTGCCCCACTTAGTCCCTGCGCAGCGCGCTAACCCCCTGCCCTGCAAGTCCACTAATCTGCTGCATCTATTTTCGCTTTCTGGGTCAGACTTTATAGGTGAAGTTCAAGCGAAGGGTTGCTCCCCTCGCCTCCACACCAGCACCGAACTGATCCAGCACTCCTTCCCTTCTGGAATGTTCTCAGGGCCATTCCTAGCCGTCAGCAGTTAGCGATTAGCACGATTAGCACGGTGGGTTTCCTAATGACAGCACTATGAACACGTTTGTATCCATGCACCGGGCACACAGATCTCAGCTTTCAGCACATTTATTTAAGGCGTGGAGGCGGGGATGGGGGGGCTGTCTGCGGACAAACTGCTGAACAGGGGGAAGCGTTCTAACCATGAGCTTTCGCAACCAGCTGGAGGTTTAGCTCAACTTGCAGTTCCATCTCCCTTTAAAACCTTCAGTTAACTGTAGCCAAAGCTGTGGAGTGTTCCGTCCTGCGTTTAAAGCTGTGAGACTTCAGCAGCTAAGTCAGTGTATGACCAGGCCCACAGCCCCCCCCAGGCCCACAGCCCCCCCGTCCTGGCAGTATCTCAGCCACTCAGCCCAGTAACGGCCAGCCGCCAGCCTCCCCTCCAACTGCTGCGGCGGCGCATTCTGCCTGCGCTCGGCGGCTCTATAAGGGCATGCGACAGCGTCAGGGCCTGCTCCGGCCTCTGCTGGCCGAGCACATTCTAAAACAGGCCCCGTCTCCATGCAGCGCAGCCTCCTACCACACGCCTCTCAGGCATGCCTCCACCCTCCACCCGCACAACCTCCACCCTCCAGCCTCCACCCTAAACCCACAGGTCCAGACAGGCTGTACTCTCACAGCAGTGCTGGCCGAGGTGTGGGAGGGAAAGTGCTGCTGAAGCAGCAGGCTGGTTTGGGTCAGAGGGCTCATTTTGAGGCTCTGTGGATGGTGATGGGTTTTTGGTGAGAAGACCTGGTGGTGTGAGTATGAGGCAGGTATGCACCACGCTGGCTGGCAGAGGAGTTTTGCTGTGCTGTGCTGTGCTGTGCTGTAGGCATGGTGCTGTGCTCTGCTGTGCTGTGGCTGTGCTGTAGGGGTGGTGCTGTGCTCTGCTGTGCTGTGGCTGTGCTGTAGGGGTGGTGCTGTGCTGTGCTGTGCTGTGGGCATGGTGCTGTGCTCTGCTGTGCTGTGGCTGTAGCTGTGGTGCTGTGCTCTGCTGTGCTGTGGCTGTGCTGTAGGGGTGGTGCTGTGCTGTGCTGTGCTGTAGGCATGGTGCTGTGCTGTGCTGTTCTGTGGGCATGGTGCTGTGCTCTGCTGTGCTGTGCTGTGCTGTAGGGGTGGTGCTGTGCTGTGCTGTGCTGTAGGGATGGTACTATGCTGTGCTGTGCTGTAGGCATGGTGCAGTGCTCTGCTGTGCTGCTGTGCTGATCACAACAGCAAACCCCAATGCCCCCAGAAATGCCACAGTTTGAGGAACTAGGCCCTGATCAGATATCTTACCAGCTACCTGCTCAAAAACATCCCCGCACTTCACACAGCCCCATTAACAATGGGGCAGCAGTAGGGTCCCCTTACAGTTTGGCAGCCTCACCCACACCTAAGATGGAACATATGTCCCAATCTAAGATGGCCACCCACCAAAGGACAGGGCCCCTTTGACCCAAAACTCTACAGTTACAGAGACAGCAGGTCAGGTTCTGATATTCTGCCTGGGAAACACTGGACCCACCTTCCAGGAAACAAGGGCAACTGTAGGGGTCACCCTGGCCAGAGAAAGCTTGTGTTTCACACACCACATGAGTGTATCTTTTGTTCTTCACTCAGAAAGTTTCGCTGAGTGTTGGGGACTCATGACTGCTACTCAGCAGGTAGTGGCTAATCGAACAACACATGTTGCATTGTGGGACATGTAGTCTGAAGGGTCAGTGCACAGGCACAGGGGCAGCAGTCTGGTCTGTGTTTATTTTTACATAAGTATTTCACCACGGTGTTAGCTGCATCAGACTATCTGTGGGGCCATGCCAGGCTGAGTGCAGAATGCAAGAGGCCTACAGAGCCAGCCGGAGACAGAGAGACAGAGGGACAGCTGCAAGATGGGGTACCCATGCATGTGTGATAGACCATACTATTAATTAAAATAAATATACAGACTTGGATAGTTTTATGGACATAACATAGTTTATCATTTTACAATAATATCCTGCTGTACAATAATATGTGTGACTATTTGAAAATATAAAGAGAAGCGTTTTAATCTGAACTACAATTAAAGAGTACCCTTAAGATCAGCAGTGTGGTTTCTCGTTTGTCCAGGCCCCTGACTGACCTGCACAGCAGGAACATGGTTTTGTACAGAAGGGCACGGCTCCAAAGGCTCAGTTCAACTTTACCAAATTAAAAAAAATGAAATTATTTCTTCACTAGAAGTGAGGCGTAGTTTCCAAACAAATACAGAGAAGGAACTACCACGACCTAGAAGGCACAGGCGCAGCTAACGGTTGTGTCAAGTACGCATTAAATGCCTCTGTTTTAACTCACAGCTGTGTGGGGGGGGGAATTCGGATTCAAAATGGATTCATACGCTGAAACTATTTTTAACACAGTGAAACGAACAGACAGATAGACAGGACAAAGATCGTTCAAATATAATTTACATGGTGTCTCAGACCTCTCTGCTCTCATCTTAAGTGATAACTCCAAACACACCAACAATGAGCACACTCTTCCTGATTAGGTGTAATTGGTTTAGTGCGAGAATAAAATGCGCTGTCGGACAGTAATGAGACAATTCTCAAATTAATCTAGTGAAACTGTGTGCCACTCGCACCCCATGTGCAATAGAAGGAACGCGTTTAAACGCATCCCGCTGTCATTCGGTATGGCCATACGTCAGAGTTTACTAATGCCGTGGGCCAGAGTGGTTATGCTGTGGGCTTTCTGATACTGTAGATTTCTCAACTAATTGTGACTGGACGAGTTTTTTGCCGGGATAACGACGGATTTTCTGGAAATTGTTACATTTTCAAGCTTGTTTAACAAGACGCTGTGCTATTTGGATACAGAGAAAAATGAGTGGGATGTTAACATAGACTCCTTTTTACGTTATGTATCTTTGATGAATTAACAATAAAGTCCGATCAAAAACACAAGAATAACGTCCTTCATGAATTTTCAACTGCTGTGGTAAATTAGTAAATGTGTTAAAGTGGCTTTGTAAATATGGAAACGGTGGAACCAATTGTTGCTGCGTAGACGAGAGCAGAAATAGGGAATTGCGAGTTTTAAGTGTGGTAAGGCCAGTTAGATAGCGCTTCCTGTTCTTGTGAATTTTATACAGCTTTCCAAAACTACTTCTTTAAAAGAAATTTGATTTTCAAAGTATGTTCAAGGAGAAAGTATCGAATTTCTAACTGAATACAGTCAATATTAACGCGCACTGCTTGAGTTGACCCCTTAGGGTAGTTCTTCGAACTTAATTTAAAACATCAGAAAAAACCTTGCTCGTTTTAAAGTTGTGTGTCTACAAACTGCCAACATAATACACCAAACTAGATTAGTTTGGGTGGCCAAAACGAAACTAGAAAAACTTTGATACGTTTTTATTTATTAAACTTGATTAACTACTAAATTGAGACGTTTAGCCACGGCCGCCGTAGGTGTCTGCACCACGCATGATTTTGGTCAGTACTGAAGCCAATAAAAAGGTGCATAGTTCGGTTTGGATAAAGAGAGTGACGGACGTGATTCGTCAAAGTCCAGAACTGTATTTTTATGGCTTGGCTGAGAAAGACCTAGTAACTGACGACTGCATAATTTTGCCATGTCACTCTGTCACGGCGAATGTTCCGTGGGCTAGTTCTAAAGTGGGCAGATATCCACTTCACAAAGATCGCGCCTGGTTGCTCACAAGTATTGAGAAGGATCCCCCCCAACCCCACCTTAGTTATTGCTATAATTGCACAAATTGAACTGGAAGCGTGTCCACATTTTGCGATATTTCAGCTCTCCTTATCTTGAGGCAATAAACCCTCCGCTTTACCGCGGCTCGTACCCCTAGATTCGTCGCCTTACCTGTACGATCTGCCGCGGCTGGACGGAGAGCGTGGGGAAGTTTCCGCGGCCGTGAATGGGCACGGTCTCTCCGAGAATGGAATCCAATCGCTGCACCTGTTCCCAAGACAGCACACAGAACCGCCGACTCCGCTCCGCGGCAACCCCGGAGGACATGGCGATACGAATCCCAATAAAAGCGTACGAGCCTTTCCGCTGCTGATGCTGCTGCGATCGAGATGTACGGCTAAATTATCAAAATGTTAGAAGGAACGTGGTCTTCTGTGAATGACAATGAAAAAAAAAAACACAACTCTTGTCAATCCCAAACGAGATGAAAAGAGGTAATGTTGAAAGGTATTTGGGCAAGCAGGTTTTCAAAAGCACACACAATTTTCAGACAGCAGCAAGCTTGACTATTTCCAATCTTCACACGTCCCGCGTCCACCTTTACTGCTGGTTCTAAATGCCTGCGCAGAGCGCAGAAACGGCTTTAAACCCTGAAGATTAACATAAATGGTCTGATTGGCCAGGCTTTGTGCTCATGAATTATTATCCTACCAACTACAGTAGGCGTTACCTTGACGATGTAACTCCTCAAGTCACACCCCTGAACCCTTCTCGTGTAAAGGCAGAGGTAATCGGACGCAAGTCTGAACTGCGGTGACGTAGTACAGTCGGACCCTCCCTCTACGGAAAGGCATCCCCGAATTCCGTTAAAGCGACACAAGCTTTCTTTCAATGCCAAGTCTTCCTTGCTAAAAGTAGAATGAAATGCATACGTGTAGAAATACGATACTGATCGCGTTTCTTAAGTGTGATGTAGCAATAAAAAATAAATGTTCTGAAAATGAGAACATCCAAAAACTTAAAACAATGCTCTACTGTTTTGCCAAAGTTAATTAGCTACCTCAATGTCTAGACAGAAAATGGCTATCAAACATAATGAATGGACACCAGTTTTAAATACCAAGAATGGTAGCATTGCACAAACTACCAAAAATATACTGACATTATTCAACAACAGGGGGACAGTATGAGTGAAGTTATTGCTCTTTGCTTCAGGATTTCTCAGGACACAATGTTTGTGAGCGGGTGAGTGTTTGTGAGCGGGTGAGTGTTTGTGAGTGGGTGACTGTTTGTGAGCGGGTGAGTGTTTGTGAAAGGGTGAGTGTTTGTGAAAGGGTGAGTGTTTGTGAGTGGGTGAGTGTTTGTGCGCGGGTGAACATGTGTTCCCTCTGCTAAATGACAGCATCTGTGTTGGCATGTTTATTTTCTCCCACAGCTCTGAGGTGAAACAGAAGGCATTTAATGTGTACTGGACTCAGCCGTTAGTGGAGTCTGAGTCTCCTGGCACTGACTGCTCCAGCTCATTTCTGCTGAAGAAATTGAATCTTTTCGTGATAAATTCATACTAAGCTGTTCTACCACATGGCCCTTCTGTGCGTACAGCCCAGCTGTCTGTGGTTTGGACAGACGAGACGCCCTTCTCCCGTGCCCAAACATTTTCAGAACTTTCACTTATGTGGTCTCTCTGTCTCTCTCTCACATACACGCTCCCTTCTCTGTCACACACAGGTGCACACTCTCATCCCATGTCCCACTCTCTCACACACACACACAGATCTAACTGCTGATACAAAAATGCACACACACCCCCGACTAAGTTTACACACATCACACACCTTCCACACACACTTCCTCACATGAAGACACATCATTTCTGTTCCTCTGCAATAACTTCATTGTTATATGTAAGTAATATTTTCACATCCCAGGTGCTACAGGTCTTCTGTAACAGTAACCACAATAGAAAGGCCGTTGACATAATAGAGGGCAAAAGGACTAACAGTATAAAAAATAAACCCTGTTCACCAAACACACTTATATTAAAGTATGTCTTATCATGATTAAACCAGTCTGTCTGATATAGATTACATTATAACCTCATTAATGCAGCCTCATGAAAATGTTGTTCATTAACAAAATACATATACACTCAAACATATTGAGAGGAAACTGTTTACAGTACAGGTGATAATGAGTGTGCCTGTATCAGCATTAAGTGAGAGTAAACCTGCTGCAGATAACCCTCAGAGGAAAGCCAGGGCAGAAGAGATTACTTTTCCACCACTTCAGATACAGTATCACACAAATATTTCCACAGATTTTCTTTTTCCATTCACTGATTATTTTAGCACGTCAGTTATCTTTATCTATGGCTTTCATTTAAAGGCTGTCTAGAGAGAACGGCAGGATATGTCAGCGTTAAGAGCAGAGTCGCTTCCTGTCTGCCAGGAGGTGGTGGCCATGGTGTCGCCGGACTGAAGGAGCAGAGGAGCAGCAGAGTAGCGGAGGAGTGGAGAAGAGTAGCGGAGCAGCAGAGGAGTGGAGAAGAGCAGCGAGCAGCACAGTAGCTGAGGAGTGGAGAAGAGCAGTGGAGCAGCAGAGTAGCTGAGGGTTGGAGAAGAGCAGCAGAGCAGCAGAGGAGTGGAGAAGAGCAGCGGAGCAGCAGAGGAGTGGAGAAGAGCAGCGGAGCAGCAGAGTAGCTGAGGAGTGGAGAAGAGCGGTGGAGCAGCAGAGGAGTGGAGAAGAGCAGCGGAGCAGCAGAGTAGCTGAGGAGTGGAGAAGAGCAGCGGAGCAGCAGAGTAGCTGAGGAGTGGAGAAGAGCAGCGGAGCAGCAGAGGAGTGGAGAAGAACAGTGGAGCAGCAGAGTAGCTGAGGAGTGGAGAAGAGCAGCACAGTAGCTGAGGAGTGGAGAAGAGCAGCGGAGCAGCAGAGTAGCTGAGGAGTGGAGAGGAGCAGCGGAGCAGCAGAGGAGTGGAGAAGAGCAGTGGAGCAGGTCACAACTCCACCATAGAAATCAGCCACCGATTCTGACACATGGTGCTGATGAATCCAGACATGTCTCAGTTTCTGCATATCATTACTGGAGCGAAGGAGAGTGTGTTTTGCAGTGAGCTCTCTGCTTGTGTCTCTCACATCATCAGTGCGAAAACACCCAGCATGCGCCAAAAGCCGCTGCTCGCAGATCAGCAGAAACACTGCTCTGCCCTGGGCTGGGACAGAGACGTTCAGTCAGGATGCTGTCATTGATTTCAACCACGGCACTAAAACAGATGCTTCTCAAACTCTTACTGCATAAATAACCACTGTTCCAGTAGCAAACACACAGCATATGTTTGGAATTACTCGCAGGCTTGTAGAATTGCAGTGGAGGAATAGTTATCTCTCGTTTTTTTGTTCTAATCTGACACAAACCAGAGGACTGTGAAATGGGAGCCGTTGTGCTGTGATTGTCCGGCTGGCTCAGGGTGGAGAGTGCAGTGTGTGAGGGGAATGTGTGTGTTTTTGGGCCACAGAGTGCTCCATACCCAGCTCCGGCTGAGAACAGCTGCACCTGGCAGCCTCTGCATACTTGAACTGTCCTGTCTCTCGACTCACTCCGATTCCTGCATCCGCTTTGGATTCAGGAACCAAATCAATTCATAAACATATAACCTCTGAAATGGCAGTTCATTGACAGACAGACAGGCTGTTGACGCATATGGTTATTGTATTCATATTTCATATCACAGGACTGTGTGGTGTGTGAGTGGTGTGTGTGTGGTGTGTGTTCCAGGATGGCATTTACCCAGGATGCCAGCGTGAGATGGAGTCCCAGGGTGACAGAAGGAGGGGGGGTTTGGAGTGGGACATACCGTACTCACAGCCTGCTGTCACCACAGAGACCATCCTCAAAGCCAGTGATGTCAAGGCCCCTTCCGTTTCTATGGCAACAGCATCCCCAGCCACTCGGCAGCGCTGACAGGTCGCGGGAGAGACAGGTGGCCCAGCGAGGCACCTGCGTCATGCGCTATAAATAACACCTGGGGGCTCACGCATCACACACGACTGCAAAGATTAAACCCCCGTCTGAACATCATGCGGGGACACTGTCACAGAAACACACACACTCTAAACACCAAACACACACTCCACAGAGCAGCTGTATGAGACAGGGTCTGTTGGGGTCCCCAGCCCTGGTGCTGGAAAGACACAGTTTTTGGTTTTATCAGAAAATTAATGAGCAGTTCTGACCTAAGAGATGAAAACTAAAACTCTCCAGCTGCAAAGCAGGAAACTACGATTCCTCCCATCACATCTCACAAGCCTTGCTGTGGTACAGGGGCAGAGAGGAGCAGAGAGGAGCAGAGAGGAGCACACAGGAACACACAGGAGGGCAGGAGCACACAGGAGCACACAGGAGCGCACAGGAGGGCAGGAGCGCACAGGAGCACACAGGAGCACACCGGAGCACACAGGAGCACACAGGAGGACACAGGAGGACACAGGAGCACACAGGAGCACACAGGAGGGCAGGAGCACACAGGAGCACACAGGAGGGCAGGAGGACACAGGAGCACACAGGAGCACACAGGAGGGCAGGAGCACACAGGAGCACACAGGAGGGCAGGAGCACACAGGAGCACACGGGAGGGCAGAATGGGCACTGAGGTGTCAGCATGCCTCAGTGTCACACTGGCTGACATCACACTTCCCCTACTTCCTTTAAATGGCATCAGGAGGAAGCTCTCCAAAAATAGCCCCCATAATAATATCCCAGCATGCCTGAGTCACACCTCACTCCTCTGACACAGCCAACCTGGGACCGCACCTGCTCCTTCCCAAAGATCACCTCTAAAACTCTGGAAAAGCCTGCACTGCTGATTTCATTCACAGAGTTTATGCAAGTACAGTAGTGAGTCAGAGCTGAGTTTACACGAAACGATTTCAAGCATAGGTCTGTTAGAAAATAAATATTTCAGAAAACTTAAGGAAACAGAAGGGCGAATATTTCTGGGGGACACTGAAACCCTTTCTACATTCTCCACAAGCTCCAAATTCCCAGCTGTAATCTGATTGGTCACCTTCACAGTGGGGCAGTGGTTGTGTGTGACCATAATTGGGCGAGTGTGGCAGCAGCAAGAGGAGAGAGATGAGAGATGACATGAAAGGAGCGCGGGGGGTTTGTGGCTCTGCCCTCTGGAACGCCAGGGTTGGGGGGGTGGTTTTGTGGCTCTATGTGAGGAGCGCCGGGGGGAGGGGGGGTTGTCTCCTGCTGGTCGGGCATGTGGTAACCAGTCATGAGAAAAGGGAGCACCAGTGGCACAGTCTAACACACGCTCACCAGCAGTGCAGTCTAACACACACACACCAGCGGCGCAGTCTAACACACACACACACCAGCAGCACAGTCTAACACACACACCAGCGGCGCAGTCTAACACACACACACCAGTAGCGCAGTCTAACACACACACACACACACACCAGCAGCACAGTCTAACACACACACCAGCAGCGCAGTCTAACACACATACACACACACACACACACACACACACACACCAGTACACAGCCTTTCCAGCAGGCCCAGTGGGGTTGAAAGGCACTCAGACTGTGAAGGTGTGTGTTTAAAGTTAGCGTGTCCGTCTCTGCCTCACCCACACAGCGCAGGGTCTGTGAGCTCAGTGGGTGGAGTGGGATCTGTGCTGTTTGAGCACACCTTGGATAAATGCAGGGCCAGGAGGGAGGATGGCACAGCCAGAGGCCCTTATCAAACAGGCCATGAGGGTTACGTCCACAGTCAACAGCACCTGTTTACTCTGCTGCCCACAATCAACAGCCCTGATAAAGCCACGAGCATCCTCACTGAACCAGGGACTCTCCACCTTAGCCTTCCAGAACATTCCCCCGCAACAGGACGCAGCAATAGCATGGCGCAACTAGTCAACAGAGTCAGTCCAGAATACGGTTTCTCTCATCCTTTGGACACTAAAAAAATCTGAGCTAAACATGGCAGGCATCTGAACCTAATCTAATCTTAGTTTACACAGGAGCCCCACAGAGCAAGGGTGCGCAGCGCAGAGCAGAGCAGAGTGTGGAGGCTGCTCTGTGTGTGCCTGCTTCATGCATTAATAAATAAGGGCCAAAGCAGACAGGAAAATAACTGAAGAATGTGCTCATGATGAAAACCTTACACTGAGAGTTTACACAGGACAGACTGGGGCCCAGTGCACATGTGCAGGTGTCACGGCTATCCCTGCCGCTCAGGCTCCTCCCACACAAGGCCCACCTGTCTGAATAAGGAAGGGTGCGTGTGAGCTTGCGCAGTCAGTGCGGTGAGCCGGCAGCCTGTGTATCTTTTCCCTCCATGGAAATGGCAAGCATTCAAAACTGCAGGCCTGAGCTGCTGTGAGCAACCTGGATGAAATTCGCTATTGTCTCAATCCCCGATCACAGGCCCTCTGCACTGAAATGTGACCAGGAGGAGGGAGGACCATTTACTGGAAGGGAAATCAATATGCAGGACATGGAGCCAGAGACTACCAGAGCAAACAAGGACAGAAAGGAGTGGGGCTGCTGTGCTTCACTTTCAGTGAAAACAGAAGCTTGAGGTGAATGAGTGAGGGTGTGTACAGGACAGTGAATGAGTGAGGGTGTGTACAGGGCAGTGAATGAGTTAATGTGAGTAAAGGGCAGTGAATGAGTGAGGGTGTGTACAGGGCAGTGAATGAGTTAATGTGAGTACAGGGCAGTGAATGAGTGAGGGTGTGTACAGGGCAGTGAATGAGTGAGTGTGTGTACAGGACAGTGAATGAGTGAGGGTGTGTACAGGACAGTGAATGAGTTAATGTGAGTACAGGGCAGTGAATGAGTTAATGTGAGTACAGAGCAGTGAATGTGTGAGTGTGAGTACAGGGCAGTGAATGAGTTAATGTGAGTAAAGGGCAGTGAATGAGTGAGGGTGTGTACAGGGCAGTGAATGAGTGAGGGTGTGTACAGGGCAGTGAATGAGTGAGTGTGAGTGTACAGGGCAGTGAATGAGTTAATGTGAGTACAGGGCAGTGAATGAGTTAATGTGAGTACAGAGCAGTGAATGAGTGAGTGTGAGTACAGGGCAGTGAATGAGTTAATGTGAGTAAAGGGCAGTGAATGAGTGAGGGTGTGTACAGGGCAGTGAATGAGTTAATGTGAGTAAAGGGCAGTGAATGAGTGAGGGTGTGTACAGGGCAGTGAATGAGTTAATGTGAGTACAGGGCAGTGAATGAGTTAATGTGAGTACAGAGCAGTGAATGAGTTAATGTGCAGTGAATGAGTGAGTGTGAGTACAGGGCAGTGAATGAGTGAGGGTGTGTACAGGGCAGTGAATGAGTTAATGTGAGTAAAGGGCAGTGAATGAGTGAGGGTGTGTACAGGGCAGTGAATGAGTGAGGGTGTGTACAGAGCAGTGAATGAGTGAGTGTGAGTACAGGGCAGTGAATGAGTTAATGTGAGTACAGGGCAGTGAATGAGTTAATGTGAGTACAGAGCAGTGAATGTGTGAGTGTGAGTACAGGGCAGTGAATGAGTTAATGTGAGTAAAGGGCAGTGAATGAGTGAGGGTGTGTACAGGGCAGTGAATGAGTGAGGGTGTGTACAGAGCAGTGAATGAGTGAGTGTGAGTACAGGGCAGAATGAATGAGTTAATGTGAGTACAGGGCAGTGAATGAGTTAATGTGAGTACAGAGCAGTGAATGAGTGAGTGTGAGTACAGGGCAGTGAATGAGTTAATGTGAGTACAGGGCAGTGAATGAGTGAGGGTGTGTACAGGGCAGTGAATGAGTGAGGTGTGTACAGGGCAGTGAATGAGTGAGTGTGAGTACAGGGCAGTGAATGAGTTAATGTGAGTAAAGGGCAGTGAATGAGTGAGGGTGTGTACAGGGCAGTGAATGAGTGAGTGTGAGTACAGGGCAGTGAATGAGTTAATGTGAGTAAAGGGCAGTGAATGAGTGAGGGTGTGTACAGGGCAGTGAATGAGTGAGTGTGCCTGGAATCCTGGCCCCTGGTTTCCAGAATAAAACGCTGTTAGATAACACATAAGCATCTCCCGCCCTGCTGTACTGGCCTGCCCGTAACTGAAGCCTGTATTTAGGGCTTTTCCTCATTTCCCCACACAAACAAAACCCTGCGAACACTGCCACCCCACTCTCCTTTCAGCTCCCCATTGTGCTGCGTACACAAAGAGCAGGGTCAGGTTACAGGGTGAGGTGCTGACTGACAGTAAACACACACACACACACACACACACACACACACACACACACACACACGATAACCTCTGAGCTAAAAGCCCAGCTCCCTAACCATTACACTACATTGTAACCTCTGAGCTAAAAGCCCAGCTCCCTAACCATTATACTACACTGTAACCTCTGAGCTACAAGCCCAGCTCCCTAACCATTATACTACACTGTAACCTCTGAGCTACAAGCCCAGCTCCCTAACCATTATACTACACTGTAACCTCTGAGCTACAAACCCAGCTCCCTAACCATTACACTACACTGTAACCTCTGAGCTACAAGCCCAGCTCCCTAACCATTACACTACACTGTAACCTCTGAGCTACAAGCCCAGCTCCCTAACCATTACACTACACTGTAACCTCTGAGCTACAAGCCCAGCTCCCTAACCATTACACTACACTGTAACCTCTGAGCTACAAGCCCAGCTCCCAACCATTACACTACACTGTAACCTCTGAGCTACAAGCCCAGCTCCCCTAACCATTACACTACACTGTAACCTCTGAGCTACAAGCCCAGCTCCCTAACCATTATACTACACTGTAACCTCTGAGCTACAAGCCCAGCTCCCTAACCATTACACTACACTGTAACCTCTGAGCTATGAGCCCAGCTCCCTAACCATTATACTACACTGTAACCTCTGAGCTACAAGCCCAGCTCCCTAACCATTATACTACACTGTAACCTCAGAGTTTCTAAGTTAACACCACAACCTGCCCGCTGAGGAAAAATCCAACGCTGAATAAATCCTGCTGATTGGCTGAGACAGTTGGCTGGCCCGCCCCCCTGCCCCCTGCCCCATTCTATCCCCTGCTGAGCCCCATTTCTCCACTCACAGCTGATCTCTGCAGCGCCCCATAAAGACTTTCTGCACATATGGAAACTTGGAATATTATTTCACCACCGTATTTTCCAAAGTGTCATCATGTCTCGCAAAAGACATTTATAAAGGCATCTAACACATAAAACACGCATCTGGCGTGCTGTTCTGGGCTGTGTAACTGGCTAAAAGCTGTGTGCGGTGTGTGTGAGGGGGAAGGGGTGAGGTGGGGGCCACGCTGTACATCACAGGGGCTGGAGTCAGGGGCTGGAGTCAGGGGCTGGAGTCAGGGGCGGGAGTCAGGGGCGGGAGTCAGGGGCGGGAGTCAGGGGCGGGAGTCAGGGGCTGGAGTCAAGGGTGGGAGTCAGGGGCTGGAGTCAAGGGTGGGAGTCAGGGGCTGGAGTCAGGGGTGGGAGTAAGGGGCTGGAGTCAAGGGTGGGAGTCAGGGGCTGGAGTCAGGGGCGGGAGTCAGGGGCTGGAGTCAGGGTGGGAGTCAGGGGCTGGAGTCAGGGGCTGGAGTCAGGGTGGGAGTCAGGGCGGGAGTCAGGGGCTGGAGTCAGGGGCGGGAGTCAAGGGCGGGAGTCAGGGGCGGGAGTCAGGGGCTGGAGTCAGGGGCTGGAGTCAGGGGTGGGAGTCAAGGGCGGGAGTCAGGGGCTGGAGTCAGGGGTGGGAGTCAGGGGCGGGAGTAAGGGGCTGGAGTCAAGGGTGGGAGTCAGGGGCTGGAGTCAGGGGTGGGAGTCAGGGGCGAGAGTCAGGGGCGGGAGTAAGGGGCTGGAGTCAAGGGTGGGAGTCAGGGGCTGGAGTCAGGGGGTGGGAGTCAGGGGGAGTCAAGGGTGGGAGTCAAGGGTGGGAGTCAGGGGCGGGAGTCAAGGGCGGGAGTCAGGGGCGGGAGTCAGGGGCTGGAGTCAGGGGCGGGAGGGCGGGAGTCAGGGGCTGGAGTCAGGGGCTGGAGTCAGGGGTGGGAATTGCTCACTGATCTCTGACGGGAGCATGTCTGTGAGGAAACATTTCATGGAGCAGGGCCAAGGCCCCCTGCTGAGGCCTGGCCTGGAAAATGTGAGGCTCCCCAAAACAGGGAAACGGCTCCCCCAAAAACTGCTGCCAGAACAAAACACGGGATGTGAGATTGTGGAATATAATGAGCCCCCACCCCACCCACAAAAGCAGTAATGATCTGAGCAGGGCCTGGGAGTGGGGGGGCGGGGTTTCCTCAGAGAGGGTGGGGTTGAGCAAAGAGCTGAACGTCTGAGTGGCGCGGCGGAGCATCAAATCACAATGCCTGCGCAGAACTGTGCTGACGGGAGCGTCTGCAGGAGAACTGCGCAGACCAGCAAGCCTGCAGAAAACTACACAGGCAATTTTATCATTTCGTATTTATTCAAGCGCTGCTCAGGGATCTTTCATACTATCAGCAGCTGATACATTTTTCCCCAGAGCAAACAAGTGAAGCCCTCATACCCCAGCTACGATCCACCACCACCAAACTCACAGCAGGACCCTGCTCTCTGTGAGGCCCATGAGACTGAGGTCAGAGTCAGTGTCTAATTCAAGCCTGGAGACTAATGGGCACAAACTCCCTTTTGTAAATGCATTTTTAAAAAACTGCTCATCGTTAACTGTGATAGTTAACAGAGATGAAAGAATTCCACCTGTTCTCAGGACGATGAAATGACCTGAGGGTGGGATGGCACTGAGGTGACTTTGCTGGTGTGCTGTGTTTGGCGTGCAGCTCTGTGGCTTTCCATAATGCTGGAGCCGTTCCCTCTGTCTGTATCTCCAAAGCGCAGGCCGGTTCGCAGGTCCAAATCCAGTCCAGCAGGTCTAAAGCGGAGAGGAGCCGTGTGTCACCAGGTAAGGCCCGCTACCCAGGTAAGGTTGGTGTTTTCCATGAGCGTCTCCATGGCAGCAGCCTCAGGGGGAGGTTTACAGCCCCGCTGTAATCTGCTTTATTATCCTGCTACAAACGCAGACATAAGCAGCCGATTGGCCTACTGGCCCCTCTCTGCAAGGTCAGCAGCCGTTATGTAACAAACATACAACTGCAGCCCAACAACTGCAGGACCAATCCCAGCTCTGCTGGGGAGTGGCAGGCATCTGCAGGACCAATCACAGCTCTGCTGGGGAGTGACAGGCATCTGCAGGACCAATCCCAGCTCTGCTGGGGAGTGACAGGCATCTAAGGCTGTAGGGTCTAAGGCTGTGACTGTCACTTTGGTTGTTCGGGCAGTCCACCCTACACTTCTCCTCCAGCTATGTACCATATTGCCAGGTCACTGCCGGTCAGATCGCGCTCAAACCCCAGTGCCCACAGCCAACAGATAAGCCTGCCATAAGACGCTGGACTTTGCTTTGGACCAGCTTGGGGCAGGCACTGTGTGATAACACCAGGGGTTATCAGAGCAGCGCAGCACCAACACAACACGGTTTCAATGGCACCGGGTTAAATTGTACCAGAGCATGATGTAAAATGCACCCGGTGTGTGATTAGCCTCAGCGCTACTGTAAAATGCCCTCATTGTGTAATTAGCCTCAGCGCTAATGTAAAATGCACCTGGTGTGTGATTAGCCTCAGAGCTACTGTAAAATGCCCTCATTGTGTAATTAGCCTCAGCGCTAATGTAAAATGCACCCGGTGTGTGATTAGCCTCAGCGCTACTGTAAAATGCCCTCATTGTGTAATTAGTCTCAGCGCTAATGTAAAATGCACCCGGTGTGTGATTAGCCTCAGCGCTACTGTAAAATGCCCTCATTGTGTAATTAGCCTCAGCGCTAATGTAAATGCACCGGTGTGTGATTAGCCTCAGCGCTACTGTAAAATGCCCTCATTGTGTAATTAGCCTCAGCGCTAATGTAAAATGCACCCGGTGTGTGATTAGCTTCAGTGCTAATGTAAAATGCCCTCATTGTGTAATTAGTCTCAGCGCTAATGTAAAATGCCCTCATTGTGTAATTAGTCTCAGCGCTAATGTAAAATGCACCCGGTGTGTGATTAGCTTCAGTGCTCAAATGTAAAAAGCGCTAATGTAAAATGCCCCATTGTGTAATTAGCCTCAGCGCTAATGTAAAATACCCGGTGTGTGATTAGCCTCAGCGCTAATGTAAAATGCCCTCATTGTTAATTAGCCTCAGCGCTAATGTAAAATGCACCCGGTGTGTGATTAGCTTCAGTGCTAATGTAAAATGCCCTCATTGTGTAATTCCTCAGCGCTAATGTAAAATGCACCCGGTGTGTGATTAGCCTCAGCGCTACTGTAAAATGCCCCTCTAATTAGCCTCAGCGCTAATGTAAAATGCACCCGGTGTGTGATTAGCCTCAGAGCTACTGTAAAATGCCCTCATTGTGTAATTAGCCTCAGCGCTAATGTAAAATGCACCCGGTGTGTGATTAGCCTCAGCGCTACTGTAAAATGCCCTCATTGTGTAATTAGTCTCAGCGCTAATGTAAAATGCACCCGGTGTGTGATTAGCCTCAGCGCTACTGTAAAATGCCCTCATTGTGTAATTAGCCTCAGCGCTAATGTAAAATGCACCCGGTGTGTGATTAGCTTCAGTGCTAATGTAAAATGCCCTCATTGTTTAATTAGCCTCAGCGCTAATGTAAAATGCACCCGGTGTGTGATTAGCTTCAGTGCTAATTTAAAATGCCCTCATTGTGTAATTAGCCTCAGCGCTAATGTAAAATGCACCCGGTGTGTGATTAGCCTCAGTGCTACTGTAAAATGCCCTCATTGTGTAATTAGCCTCAGCGCTAATGTAAAATGCACTCGGTGTGTGATTAGCTTCAGTGCTAATGTAAAATGCACCCAGTGTGTGATTAACCTCAGCACTAATGTAAAATGTATCCAGTGTGTGATTAACCGCAGTGCTAATGTAAAGTGCCTTCAGTTTGTGATTAGCCTCAGTGCTAATGTAAAATGCCCTCATTGTGTGATTAGCTTCAGTGCAAATGTAAAATGCCTTCAGTGTGAGATTAGCTTCAGTGCTAATGTAAAATGCCTTCAGTGTGTGATTAACCTCAGTGCTAATGTAAAATGCCTTCAGTGTGAGATTAGCTTCAATGCTAATGTAAAATGCCTTCAGTGTGAGATTAGCTTCAGTGCTAATGTAAAATGCCCTGAGAGTGATACTAGCCTCATTGCTCCAGGCTAATGAGGTGGAGGCTCAGGGCGGGTAGTGGTGTGAGCAGGATGTGAAGGCTCTATTCTGCCCAGCAGATACTGACACCAGCTGGTTAAGCTCCCAGGAACCTATTGGAGGTCAATAGCCCCTGTGCACCACGTGACCCTCCATCTTCCCAGGAAGTTCCCATGAAATTCAGAGCTGAATCTGAAGCCAACAGAACTGTCTCTGCTCTGTCTCTGCTTTCCTCTATGATAGCCTTCACTCTTGCTATGGCTTTCCTCTGTCACACAAGGCCTCTGTGCCTCATTGTGATGTGAGGATGAAGCATGCAGGGATGAGGTCACAGTCAGTGTCAAAGGTAACAATGGGTGCAAACTCTCCCTGGCATAAATATTCACTGTTTATATAGCTTTTTAGGGAATAAAAGTTTCCTGGTCCAGGTGCCACTCAACTTTCCCTTGAAACTCAGGGCTGAGAGTGAAACAGCATGTTCACCAGTGTGAGTCCGGCCTCTTACTGTACCTCAACATGGCAACAGTTCATCTGGTCACATGACCTGTGGCTTTGGCAGTACAGCACAGTGACCCAAAAATGCGGGAGAGGCCCAGCACAGCCTGGCCCTCAGGGACGTGTCTGCTGGTGTGCCGGAGCATAGCTATCAGGGGCCTTTGCTTCTGTGCCAGAGAAAAGCACAAGAAAGGAGAACATAAACTTCTGTTTTTTTTTTTTTTTTTTTTTTTTCTAAAGTCAGCAGAGCGGCTAACCCAGGGAGGTCACACAGCTTGTTCACATTAACTCCAGAGCAAACCAGAGCAGGACAGCAGAGCAAACAGTAGCACAGCTACTGCTAACCCAGGGACCGCAAACAGTAGCACAGCTACTGCAACACAGGACAGTAGATTGGCTAACCCAGGGATCGCAAACAGAGTAACACAGCTACTGCAACACAGGACAGCAGAGCGGCTAACCCAGGATCGAACAGAGTAACACAGCTACTGCAACACAGGACAGTAGAGTGGCTAACCCAGGGATTGAACAGAGTAACTAACAGCTACTGCAACAGCTACTGCAACACAGGACAGGACAGTAGAGTGGCCAGGGATTGAACAGAGTAACACAGCTATTGACACAGAGCGGCTAACCCAGGGATCGCACAGAGTAAGCACAGCTACTGCAACACAGGACAGTAGAGTGGCTAACCCAGGGATTGAACAGAGTAACACAGCTACTGCAACACAGGACAGTAGAGTGGCTAACCCAGGGATCGCACAGAGTAACACAGCTACTGCAACACAGGACAGCAGAGCGGCTAACCCAGGGATCGCACAGAGTAACACAGCTACTGCAACACAGGACAGCGGGCCGGCTATCCCAGTGATCACACAGAGTAACACAGGCCCACACTTAGCAATATTTCACCTGCATAACCTGCATCAGCGTTATTCTGATGTAGAAAAAGGAAACCAAACAGGGTGAACTCTTGACCCGATGGTGTGCAGGAGAGGAGCCAACTGAAACTTGCCCTTAGTGGAGAGTCAATAAAAACACTTAAGTAGTGTACAATCAAAGGCTGACGTAAACATAGTTATGTAAGGTATAGCCTACCACGAGTACTGTACACAGGATATGGTCTAGTGCAGGTAAACTGAGTCTCACACAGGCAAACTGTGCTCTACAAGGTACCATCTCACATCTCACAGGTAAACCAAGTTGCACAGGATATAGACTCGCACTTGCAAACTGTGTTGCACAGGGTAAACACAGGTAAGAACCCTGTGGACTTCCTCACCTTCTCCAGCTCTACTGTTTCCTGCCTGCATCACACTGCAAAGAGCCACACATGGCCAGAGACACACACATACTAACACACACACATGCACACACACACACTCACCCTAAACACACACTAACACATGCACACTCACTTACACACACTCATACACACTCACACTAACAGACTCACACATACACACACACATTCACACACTCATGCACTCACTACACCCTGCAGTTGTGGCCAGGCATGCGCACATTAAACAGAAAGCACATCTGAAAGGCGCTGTGTTCAGCGAACACTACAACCCCGGAACTGCCATGTATATATTTATTTTTAAGGCTAAACTTTTCGCAGTCCTGCACTTGGCTGGAGAAGTGAATCTCTTTGTTTTACAAAGCCACAAGCCCAGTTGGAGACATCTTTCCATTTCATTTTTTTATGAAGACAGTACATTTCCCAGAGAAGAGAATGTGGAAGTGCTAAGATGCTGAGCACAGCACACAGCAGCCAGAACTTCAGCATACTGCACTTTGCACTGTAGCACAGTGACATAATGTCATATTTATACCATCACACTTTACTCCTCCCTCGAGCACACTCTACTTATCAGCTACGGTCTTCACTCCAGCAAACACTGCAGAGGGAACCTCATTCTAACGGCACACAGAGCACAGCTGCAGGTGGTCAGGTGTCAGGGCAGAGGTCACGGCTGCCTCTGTGCCTACAGGCCTCTGATCTGGGCCCCAAACTTCAACACTGCAACATCCAAACCCAAAGCACAGCTGCATGTTAATGCAAGGAGTCCGTGCAGCTCACAAAGCCAGTCAGACCACACTGAGAGAACCCTGTGCAGGCCTGGGGGCCAAACAATGACAGTGGTACAAAGGCTCTGGAAAACGTGCAAAGACAGGAAGCTAAACCAGTTTCTTAGTGTACATGATCTGTTCAGGCTTAGCAAAATGAACTTGTTTAAGGGGGTTTAACCAAGGTTTTTAAACTTCATAAATGGGGTTAAACCAGGTAAACTAGTAAAACACTACTATGCACCCATGTTCTGTCATGAGATTATGGGTGCATAGTAGATGGAAATTAGTTTGGAGTTATTTCTAAGCTGATGCAAAGTATTTTTTTTTTTGCACTGAGTTGTCAATGCTTGGAACAGCCTGCCAGGACATGAGACCCCAGAGACCGCTGGAGTGTTGAAGTCCAGGGCTAGCGCAGTGCTGGATGCTCTTTAGCCTGTAAAAGGCAGGGCTAGCGCAGTGCTGGATGCTCTTTAGCCTGTAAAAGGCAGGGCTAGCGCAGTGCTGGATGCTCTTTAGCCTGTAAAAGGCAGGGCTGGCGCAGTGCTGAACGGGCTGTTTTCATCAGTGTGGCCACTGATGATGCTCTGAGCTGGCCCGCAGAGCCGTGCGGCACCTAGGAACTGGGCTCTTATTCAGCACTGAGCAGAGCTGCGCTGACTGCGCTGGAGCAGGGCTACCCCAGGACTGTGACTTCACTGGACATGTGAGCGCCTGACTGCGCTCCCTGATTCTGTCTGTTCTGCTTTCCCCAGCAGTGACTGCAGAATGAGGCAACATCAGCTCTGCAAGCACTCTGTGATTCACCTGCGCATTGCACAAAACACAGAATCTAAAAACCACCTCAGTGAAACCCTGTGACTCTGCAGGATGTGTGAATATGAGTGTAATGTGAGTGAGTGTGTATGCCTGTGTGTGTGAATGTGTGTATGTGAACATGTGAGTGTGTGTGTGTGTGTGTGTGTGTGTGAGTGAGTGAGCGTGCTCGGGGTGCAGGACAGATTTTTGAAGTGGGGGGGATGGATCGGGGTCCCCATTAAACTGGGGGGACGAATCCCCCCATCCCCCTGCCATCTGCGCCCTGAGTGTGTGTGTGTGTGTGTGTGTGCGGGTGTGTTTGAGTATGAATGTGTGTAAGTGTGTGTCCCTCTGCTCTCAGACTCTCCTATAACTGCTAGCACGCAGTGTCTGAGCTCGCCTGTGCGTTGCCAAGTCAAACACTGGATCAAACACTAACCCCACCTCGCTCTACCCCTCGCCCCCCAGCCTGAGACTCACATGGGCCACGGGTCTGCAGCCTGCCCCATCTCTGCCAGGCATCATGGGCACCCCCTTCTATAAGCTGGGGCTGAACAGGCCCCAAACAATACACCAGCCAGCAAGTTCTTCCAGAACATACACACACATAGCCAATGACATTGACACCTGGGTGAGTGGGGGGTTTGAGGGGAGCGATCGGGGGGAGGGGAAGGCAGCTGTATCTGTACAGCCCCAGTCATACCTCTCACTGGTCCCAGTGCAGCAGGGTAACAGGCTGAGCGGCCCCACCAGCCCACCCTCAGGGGGCAAACACAGGGAGCTCGGACCTGGGCGGAGCAGAGACACAGCGCAGGGGTTTGGGAGCCTGGGCAGAGCAGAGACCTCGGCCTGGGCGGAGCAGAGACACAGCGCAGCGGGGTTTGGGAGCTCGACCTGGGCGGAGCAGAGACACAGCGCAGGGGTTTGGGAGCTCGGCCTGGGCAGAGCAGAGACACAGCGCAGGGGTTTGGGAACTCGGCCTGGGCGGAGCAGAGACACAGCGCAGGGGTTTGGGAGCTCGGCCTGGGCGGAGCAGAGACACAGCGCAGGGGTTTGGGAGCTCGACCTGGGCGGAGCAGAGACACAGCGCAGGGGTTTGGGAGCTCGGCCTGGGCGGAGCAGAGACACAGCGCAGGGTTTGGGAGCTCGGCCTGGGCGGAGCAGAGACACAGCGCAGGGGTTTGGGAGCTCGGCCTGGGCAGAGCAGAGACACAGCGCAGGGTTTGGGAGCTCAGCCTGGGGTTTGGGAGCAGAGACACAGCACAGGGGTTTGGGAGCTCGGCCTGGGCAGAGCAGAGACACAGCGCAGGGGTTTGGGAGCTCGGCCTGGGCGGAGCAGAGACACAGCGCAGGGGTTTGGGAGCTCGGCCTGGGCGGAGCAGAGACACAGCGCAGGGGTTTGGGAGCTCGACCTGGGCGGAGCAGAGACACAGCGCAGGGGTTTGGGAGCTCGGCCTGGGCGGAGCAGAGACACAGCGCAGGGGTTTGGGAGACACAGCTCGACCTGGGCGGAGCAGAGACACAGCGCAGGGGTTTGGGAGCTCGACCTGGGCGGAGCAGAGACACAGCGCAGGGGTTTGGGAGCTCGGCCTGGGCGGAGCAGAGACACAGCGCAGGGGTTTGGGAGCTCGACCTGGGGGCGGAGCAGAGACACAGCGCAGGGGTTTGGGAGCTCGGCCTGGGCGGAGCAGAGACACAGCGCAGGGTTTGGGAGGGCTTGGGACCTGGGCGGAGCAGAGACACAGCGCAGGGGTTTGGGAGCTCGACCTGGGCGGAGCAGAGACACAGCGCAGGGGTTTGGGAGCTCGACCTGGGCGGAGCAGAGACACAGCGCAGGGGTTTGGGAGCTCGGCCTGGGCGGAGCAGAGACACAGCGCAGGGGTTTGCACAAGAGCTGCGGGAAATCAGCCTCCGCTGCGCAAACAGACCCGGCGTGACGCTACAGGGCTGCGTAACGCCAGGTCTGACCTGCAGGGCAGCGACCCCACTCCGGGGGCAGACCAGATCAATACGCCGGCTGCTTCCTGCTGCAGTGACCTGCTGAAGGCTGTGTTTTAACAGGGAGATGAGTGCCACAGTGACAGAGGTGTTTACAGCCTGGTCCACCTCACACCTCCCAGACACTCTGCTAAGACTCCCGCAACACCAGCGCCCCGCCCTCCACAGCAGCACACCTTCCCAACCGCTCATTAACAGCCACAAGGTCACCCCGCCAAAGTTGCGCAAATTCAACTGCAAACGCACAGCTGTGGGCGAGGAGGGTCAAACCTCCTCTGACACGACGTCCTCTTGCCAGCGCGGCAGAGGAACCCTCTGCAAACATGACCGTTGGGAAAACCCCAGCATCCACTTATGCAACCTGCGCAGGAGTTCTGGGTAAAATCAGAGAAACGCAGAGCCGCGGTGGGGCTGTCCCGGGCAGGCAGGCTCAGGGCTGGTGGTTTAAGGCTGAGGTGGAGCTTTGCTGTGGTGATCAGACCTCAGCTCGACTCTGTCCTGTGCCTGGGTTTCACCACCCAAACTCCAGCTTTAGGAGTGATGAGCAGAGTGCATGAGAAACAACACACATGGAGCAACTCCACAATGCAACACCCACAAACAACACAACACTGAGCAGTGAGCAACACTGAGTAAACCTGTTGCTGTGAGCAGCTCTGTCACTTTGAGCTGCCCTGGCACCTTGAGCAGCTCTGTCACTGTGAGCAGCTCTGTCCCCATGAGCAACTCTGTCACTGTGAGCAGCTCTGTCCCCATGAGCAGCTCTGTCACAGTGAGCAGTCCTGTTGCTGTGGGCAGCTCTGTCCCAATAAGCAGCCCTGTTGCTGTGAGCAGCTCTGTCCATTTGAGCAGTCATGTCACTGTGAGCAGCCCTGTTGCTGTGAGCAGCTTTGTCACAGTGAGCAGCTCTGTCGCTGTGAGCAGTCCTGTTGCTGTGGGCAGCTCTTTCCCAATAAGCAGGCCTGTTGCTGTGAGCAGCTCTGTCCCGATGAGCAGCCCTGCCTCTGTGAGGACGGGGGGCTGGGACCCCGCAGTGCAGTACAGAGGAGATTGAGCCCAGATGGCAGAGCTGGAGCAGAGGTGAGAGAGAGGCGGTACAGTGTTAGGGGCCCTGTGTTTGAAGTGAAGCTCAGCTCGCTCCTCAGCTATATTTCATTTATAAATACAGTAACAGGGGCCTGATCCACTCTTGGGTTTCTCCACCCACCATCATCAGTCTGTTATGTCACACCTCATTCTGAAAACACAATTACATTTAATATAATGTACCAAAACCATGAGCTGGTGTGTGTGTGTGTGTGTGTGTGTGTGTGTGTGTGTGTGTGTGTGTGTGTGTGTGTGTGTGTGTGTGTGCGTGTGTGTGTGATTTTTTTCAATCATTTCTGTGATGCACTTCCCCTGTTCACAGTAATTGAAACTGGATTAATTGCTCTCAAGGCCATAAGGCAAATTTGTGTTAATTTAATTATTTCATGAATTCAGACCAAAACACAAAACAGGTTTAATAACAATACAATGATATCAGTGATTCTTGACAAAAGACAATTCACAATATGACAAGAATATGAGGAATTAGGACACTCTGATTGTATATGACAGCAGTACTGGTATGACAGGACTGATACCTCCGCTGTGATTCTCTCTGTGGGACAGTGTGTGTCTCTATGCCTCCTGCCCTTCTGAGCCCTCAGCGCTACTGCCCCCTGCTGACCAAACTCTTCTTTACAGCCATGAGCTGCCTGCCACTTCCCCCCCACAGGCAAACCAACCAATGGACCCTGGCAGAGATGGGACTCTGGCAGAGATGGGACCCCACTCCCCCCAGAGGGAGAGGAAGGGGGTGGGGGGTTAGGGGGTCTGTAGCACCAGCACACTGACACTGTAACTCACACAGCTGCACTACTGCTACAGCCAAGGAACACATGTGCGCATGCTAAATGCTCTTACACACACACACACACACACACACACACACACACAGCAAATGCTCATACATACATTCAAACACACACACACACACACCAAATTCTCATACACACATTCAAACACACACACACACACCAAATTCTCATACATACATTCAAACACACACACACACACCAAATTCTCATACATACATTCAAACACACACATACACACACACACACACACACACACACAGCAAATGCTCATACATACATTCAAACACACACACACACACCAAATTCTCATACATACATTCAAACACACACACACACACACACACCAAATTCTCATACATACATTCAAACACACACACACACACACACACACACACGCCTCAGTGCTTACCTCACATGCAGCACACAAGAATGCAATGGACTCATGAAGTGAACCCAGCGACCCATAATTCAACGGTACAGACTCCACACGCAGTCACCCCACCTTCACACCACTGAAACTAAAGAGAGGATAATAAAGCCATCATCCTGTGCTATAACTCTGCCGCTCCAGGTCAGTCTGCACTGGAGAAAAACAGTGCAGGCCGGAGGGGCCTGGAGAACGGGTATGACTTCCCCCCGTGACCAGCAGAGCTGAGTGGGGGAGACAGCAGCCACATGGTCCGCTGACTTATTAGTTGTGAGTGAGATCAGAACCAGTTTTTCTCTGTTTGGGTTGGCTCGGTACAGCTGGAAGAAAACTGATGTAAAACAACAAGACCATTCAACAACTCAGAGCACTAAAAAATTCACTCCCACTAATAGATTAGTCAAGAGACACATCTGAAATTTAAATACTGAAAAAAACGAGCTTCCAAGGAACAAACAAATTAGGAGAACAAGAAAGGATGTAATTCAAATGACCTGGATGTGAGGAAAATGGGGGTGGAGGGAGAGATGGAGCGGGAATTCGTGTGAAGCAGAGGAGACCGCACACAGTCTGGAGAAAGGGGGGGGCAACGCTGGGGTTAGCACAGGAAGCCATAAACACAGCTGGGGCCGGCCAGGAGAAAGTGTGCAATTGGGGGTAATGACATCGCAGAGGCCTGAGTCTGCAATCTGGGGAAGGACAATGCTGGGGGGTTGGGGGGACTCACAGCACATGCTAATGAATTTCAGCTCTGCACTCTAATGTCCACAAAGAAATGGCATGCTGTGAGCACCGCTACCTCCCCTAAACTTCCTCCCTCTGCCTGTCCTCTGCAGCCCGAAGCAGTGAGAAAGACCAGAGACCCGTCACACCAACCAGAGACCTCACACACCAACCAGAGACCCGTCACACCAACCAGAGACCCATCACACCAACCAGAGACCTCACACACCAACCAGAGCCCCGTCACACCAACCAGAGACCCGTCACACACCAACCAGAGACCCACCAGAGACCCACACACCAACCAGAGACCTCACACACCAACCAGAGACCCGTCACACCAACCAGAGACCCGTCACACCAACCAGAGACCTCACACACCAACCAGAGACCTAACACACCAACCAGAGACCTCACACACCAACCAGAGACCCGTCACACACCAACCAGAGACCTCACACACCAACCAGAGACCTCACACACCAACCAGAGACCCCCACACACACCAACCAACCAGAGACCTCACACACCAACCAGAGACCCGTCACACCAGAGAACCAGAGACCCACACACCACCAGAGACCTCCACACCAACCAGAGACCTCACACACCAACCAGAGACCCGTCACACACCAACCAGAGACCCGTCACACACCAACCAGAGACCCGTCACACACCAACCAGAGACCCGTCACACACCAACCAGAGACCCGTCACACCAACCAGAGACCTCACACACCAACCAGACCCGTCACACACCAACCAGAGACCTCACACACCAACCAGAGACCCGTCACACCAACCAGAGACCCGTCACACACCAACCAGAGACCCGTCACACACCAACCAGAGACCCGTCACACCAACCAGAGACCCCGTCACACACCAACCAGAGACCCGTCACACCAACCAGAGACCCGTCACACACCAACCAGAGACCCGTCACACACCAACCAGAGACCCGTCACACACCAACCAGAGACCCGTCACACACCAACCAGAGACCCGTCACACCAACCAGAGACCCACACCACCAGAGACCCATCACACACCAGAGACCCGTCACACACCAACCAGAGACCCGTCACACACCAACCATAGACCCGTCACACCAACCAGAGACCCGTCACACACCAACCCGAGACCCTCACACCAACCAGAGACCTCACACACCAACCAGAGACCCGTCACACACCAACCAGAGACCCGTCACACACCAACCAGAGACCCATCACACCAACCAGAGACCCGTCACACCAACCAGAGACCCGTCACACACCAACCAGAGACCTCACACACCAACCAGAGACCCGTCACACACCAACCAGAGACCCGTCACACACCAACCAGAGACCTCACACACCAACCAGAGACCCGTCACACACCAACCAGAGACCCGTCACACCAACCAGAGACCCGTCACACACCAACCCGAGACCTCACACACCAACCAGAGACCCGTCACACACCAACCAGAGACCCATCACACACCAACCAGGGCTGTGTAACTGAGGGGACGGTGGCAGGGCTGTGTAACTGAGGGGACAGAGCCAGGGCTGTGTAAAGGAGGGACAGAGCCAGGGCTGTGTAACTGAGGGGACAAAGCCAGGGCTGTGTAACTGAGGGGACGGTGGCAGGGCTGTGTAACTGAGGGGACAGAGCCAGGGCTGTGTAACTGAGGGGACGGTGGCAGGGCTGTGTAACTGAGGGGACAGAGCCAGGGCTGTGTAACTGAGGGGACAGAGCCAGGGCTGTGTAACTGAGGGTACGGTGGCAAGGCTGTGTAACTGAGGGGACAGAGCCAGGGCTGTGTAACTGAGGGGACAGAGCCAGGGCTGCGTAACTGAGGGGACGGTGGCAGGGCTGTGTAACTGAGGGGACGGTGGCAGGGCTGTGTAACTGAGGGACGGTGGCAGGGCTGTGTAACTGAGGGGACAGAGCCAGGGCTGTGTAACTGAGGGTACGGTGGCAGGGCTGTGTAACTGAGGGTACGGTGGCAGGGCTGTGTAACTGAGGGGACGGTGGCAGGGCTGTGTAACTGAGGGACGGTGGCAGGGCTGTGTAACTGAGGGGACGGAGGCAGGGCTGTGTAACTGAGGGGACAGAGCCAGGGCTGTGTAACTGAGGGGACAGAGCCAGGGCTGTGTAACTGAGGGTACGGTGGCAGGGCTGTGTAACTGAGGGGGGTGGACAGGGCTGTGTAACTGAGGGGACAGAGCCAGGGCTGTGTAACTGAGGGACAGAGCCAGGGCTGTGTAACTGAGGGGACAGAGCCAGGGCTGTGTAACTGAGGGGACAGAGCCAGGGCTGTGTAACTGAGGGGACGGTGGCAGGGCTGTGTAACTGAGGGGACAGAGCCAGGGCTGTGTAACTGAGGGGACAGAGGCAGGGCTGTGTAACTGAGGGGACAGAGGCAGGGCTGTGTAACTGAGGGGACAGAGGCAGGGCTGTGTAACTGAGGGGACAGAGCCAGGGCTGTGTAACTTAGGGGACAGAGGCAGGGCTGTGTAACTTAGGGGACAGAGCCAGGGCTGTGTAACCGAGGGGACAGAGCCAGGGCTGTGTAACTGAGGGGACAGAGCCAGGGCTGTGTAACTGAGGGGACGGTGGCAGGGCTGTGTAACCGAGGGGACGGTGGCAGGGCTGTGTAACTGAGGGGACGGTGGCAGGGCTGTGTAACTGAGGGGACAGAGCCAGGGCTGTGTAACTGAGGGGACAGAGCCAGGGCTGGGTCTTTCACAGGGCTCTGATCCTGACTAAAACAGCCATAGTAAAGTGAATGGCCTCTATGCTGACGCTAAAACAGTCAGATTTTCCTCCCATTACCACAGAGTATTTCTATTTTTGTTTTCATTGTTTTTTTTTGGTTTATTTAATTACATGCGCTTCTGTGCTGTGTTTTTAAAGTTGCGTTCCAAACTCCCAGTGCTGGCACTGGTTTAATTGGGTTGACTGAGGTTTTGATGGTTTTTTTTAGTGTGTGGGGCCAAACACACACAGGCATCCCCATTGATCTCAGCTTGCCACGGCACCAGAGAGGAGTCTTAATCTGTTAAGCTGTGAAACAAAGAGTCAGTATGGAGCACAAGCAGGCCGTTACAGTCAGTGGCACAGGGTGGAGGAGGGCGCCTTTGCCTGTCAGGGTCTTTCTCTGCAACCTCAACTTTAACACCCCTATTAAGGTTTACTTTGAAAGCTAAGAGTCAAACGATCAAGGATTAAATCATGGTGGAGTGACTTATTTCCACTGTGGTCCTCTGCAAATCTATCTGTGCCCAAAGACCAGCATACCTCTTACTGTCACCGCTGACTCAGATCATCTCCTACTGCAGGTCCGGCCCGGGAAATATGCATCTTCACACCGTGCCTAACCTCTTAACCTGAGGAACGCACAGACCAACGTCACCTGGATGGGGTGCAGATGGATGGAAGGGAGTAGTGCCAGGGTGGATCCAGGGCTTTTAGAGATCAGTAACTCTGTTTCGCAAACAGGGGTTTAACTGTGGATAACCACACTCTTCCTGTCATAAGACAGAACAGCACAAATAGCAAAATAATATTAACAAGAAAATACTTATCAATTACAAATCTCATTTCCTGGAATTTGTAAAAATGTACTCAGTTGTTTTTACTTGAGGTAGAATTTACCACAGGTTGATGTGGGCTGGCAGACATATCCGAAGAATCTTTTTAAAGAAAGCATAAAGTGCCCGTCCTCTCTATGCTGGAACTCATTACCCCAGGGTTGAGTTCACCGTGCATGGGAGCACAGCCAGGTTACCCTATCATAGCCTATTAGCCAGGGTGCCCTATCAAAGTACCCTTTCATAGCCTATTAGCCAGGGTGCCCTATCAAAGTACCCTTTCATAGCCTATTAGCCAGGGTGCCCTATCAAAGTACCCTATCATAGCCTATTAGCCAGGGTGCCCTATCAAAGTACCCTATCATAGCCTATTAGCCAGGGTGCCCTATCAAAGTACCCTATCATAGCCTATTAGCCAGGGTGGCCTATCAAAGTACCCTACCAGGGTGCCCTATCATAGCCTATTAGCCAGGGTGCCCTATCAAAGTACCCTATCATAGCCTATTAGCCAGGTTACCCAATCATAGCCTATTAGCCAGGGTGCCCTATCATAGCCTCTTAGCCAGGGTACTCTATCAGGACCTATTAGCTACTGCTGACAATATAGTCTATTAATAACCTTTAATTATACACACGCCTGCAAGCAAATCCAGTTTTCATAAGAACGGGAAGACAGGAGCAGCTAAATGATCTGAATGAGCTAAATGGACGTGTCCGGTCTGCATGTCCAGCGTGAATGTGCCACACAGACGGTCTGGAGCCACGGAAAGGAGACCGGACACAACCCAGCCCACTCCAGCACCACCCAAATCAGGGAAATACATCTGGACTTTGTTTCAGAAATACTGTTTCACTGGACTTGGTTATTTTACAGAGATATTAAACTTCCAAAACAGATTAAGAATGGAAAAAATGGAAACACAATTTTCCTCCAAATGTAAGATATGGAAAATGGCAGCAAGATCTGTCCTTTCCCATGAATCCCTGCAGCTCCCATCATGCTCCATGCCCAATCAAAGCAGCTTTCCTCTATGGAAAAGTCAGAAAACTTTGGAGAGGCAGGACTCTCTTCCCCAGCCCTGAACTCTTTCCAGAATTCAGGCCTGTGGAGAAGGACTCCCCCTGCTGGTTGTGAGAGTTCATTGCAGGTTGGGCAGTTCATGTGTCATGCCGACGGTGCATGTTCACTCCGCGAGTTTACGGCTGCCAAACCTAAGGTCATCTAAAGGTAATCCAAGATCTTCCCGAATCGGCCGGATCATTTTACCGTTCTAGAATCTTCTGCTGGGCAGTATCTGTGGCGCGCACTTCTTGCCGTGACACACAAATCATTCATGCCCATTTCTTTACCCGTTACCTGAATTTGCCACAGGACCTGAAGTCCTCAGCGTGTTATTTACAGTGCAGCTCAGTCAGAGGATATGTAAATGGAAGTTGCTATAGGCATTAAAATGACAGATGATAGCCATCCAAACGGCCCCAGCCCCCCCAGGCACCGCGAGGCGAGGCTGTACATGAAATGGCTTCGCTGGATTCGCTGCTCAAAGTCCCAATAATACACTTGGGAAACTCCGGTTTGATCTCTGGCCGAAAATGAAAGAACACTACAACTTCCTTTTCAAGTCTTTTATTGACATTATTTTGTGAGGATCATTAACTCAAGATTACGTAACAAGCCCTTAGGAAATGTAAAAAGAGCAGAGCTCCGTTATTCTGAGTCAGTTTTCAGTCTGCCCTAAGTCCAGACCTTTGAGGGAAAGCCCCCTGACTCTCATTTTCACAAAAATTCAAATTTCCAAAAACCATTTAGGAAAACTGTGCAGTTCAGTGGTTTGTTGTTTGTTTTAACCTTAACAGAAGAGGTGAAAATGGGACGTGTCCATGTTGGCTCGATAAGGAGGCTCTGCCAATTCTCTGCTGTTGTTTTCTGCACTGCTGCAGCAGCAGAGGATCATGGGAAAGAGCACAGGGGTCATTACAGGACACAATGTTTAACAGTTTATATGAAACAATCAAGACACATCACTGTCTCTCTCAAATCCTAAAACATAACAGCCTAAATTTACAGACTCATCAGATTTGAAAAACTGATGCTGTGAAGCATTCTTAAATTTCCAAAAAGAAAAGTAGAGAAATTTTTCACTTAGACAGGTAGTGCTCCCCCTACCACACCTGAAACCAGCAGAGCGGAACCTTGAGGAAGCCCGGGGGATGCAAATTTGGGTTCATAGTTGCACACCCCACTGACACCCCACTAACTCCTGTGCTCACCTGGACAGGTGTGCCTGTGCACTGCAAAGGATCATGGGACCACAGGTGAGGTATGAAGTCAGGGATGCAGTTTTCCAGGTCCCAAACATGCAATCACTTCACACACCCACGACTCCTCTCAGTGCAGCAAAGTATAGAAATATAAAACTCTGTGCTTTTGCATAACAAAGGTGGGACAGAGTCACACTGCTGCAGCTTTAGCACATGGCTAGCATCTTCCTATCGCAGGACTATCCCAGGCCTGGCAAACACTAAAGCACAGGGCTAACACAGGTCTGTCCCAGGCTAAAGCACAAGGCTAACACAGGTCTGTCCCAGGCTAAAGCACAAGGCTAACACAGACACACAAAGCTTAGTTATTGCTGGGCCACTACACTGAGCAGCATTCAACTGTTCTCCAGGAAACATATCTCTCTCTCTCTCTCTCTGCTGTATAAAATATGGCTCAAGGCTTTGCATGATGTCCAGCGACTTGGACTCAGCCTAAAAAAATTGAAAAAGTCTGAAACAAACAACCAAACAACCTCTCCCTATAGTCTTTTGTGCTTTTGTATTTAGGCTGCAGGTAGCTGAAGTCTCAGATCCACAGCATGTCATGTTAGCGCTAGCGCTGAGCGTTCCTCTGCAGCAGGGTCCATGTCAGTGCTCCGTAGAGCATGGTTCTTCAGCAGCACTCCATGTGCCAACACAGACCTCCTGCCTCCAGGAGGCGCTGTGACTGCAATTCCACAGTGCCGCCCCATGTCGTTCTTCCCCACAATGCACCTCACTGAGCCCTGAGTCCGATGTCCCACCAACCCCTAGTTTCCCAGCAAGCCCCATATTCTGCAATCATGGGACAGGAGCCAGAGACCAGCCACACCCACTTTTGCCAGGCCACACCCATCACAGCGTGTTCCATGGGGGAGGTGCTCTGTGATTTGGGATCGGGTCAGTGCAGTGAGAAGCCCATGTTGGTGGCGTGGCCATGGGTGGGGGAGTTGGGCGGCGTCGGCACTTTGTAGGCAGGGTTTGGGGTGTGTTTCGCAGCACGCTTGCTAACCCTCTGGGGGCGGGACTTATCAGAGGGGCGGCGGGCACGGCGGCCGGCGCAGCCCGTTGGAGGCGGGCCATTGGATGACACAGAGGGGTGAGGGGCGGGGCAGGGGTTGGGGCTGAGGAAGTCCGGGCCAGCCGGAGCGGTTTTGGGTGTCCCTGCGGTGCACTCCCCTGACAGCAGCGGCGAGCGAGCTGCCGTCTCCAGGAGGTCCTTCCCTTGCGTGCACTGCGGAACCAAACAACAACCAATCAGAGGGCAGATAACACCACTAGGGACAGGACGGAGAACAAACACAAAGAAATGAGAAAAGGAGAGATGGAAAAGTGACCCGGGAGCACAGAGGTGATGGAGGAGGGAGGGGAGACATCATGACATCACTCCCTCTCAGCCAGTCAGACACAGGCGCTCCTGATCCAGCAGCCAAGTGACAGAGAGATGACTGTGTGCACACTGCACCTATGACCTTCAGCCTGAGGCATTATGGGAAAGGAGCCCAGTGTGTTATTGACAGGGCAAAGAGAGACAGTGCAGCTGGCCAGAGCTCACATACACACTCTCATAAATACACACACACATGCACATATAAACACTCATAAATACACACACAAACACACTCACTCACATACACACTCATAAATACACACACAAACACACTCACTCACATACACACGCATAAATACACACACAAACACACTCACTCACATACACACGCATAAATACACACACAAACACACTCACTCACATACACACGCATAAATACACACACAAACACACTCACTCACATACACACGCATAAATACACACACAAACACACTCACTCACATACACACGCATAAATACACACACAAACACACTCACTCACATACACACGCATAAATACACACACATGCACACATACACACTCATAAATACACACACACTCACTCACATATACACTCATAAATACACACACAAACACACTCACTCACATACACACTCATAAATACACACACACTCACTCACATACACACTCATAAATACACACACACTCACTCACATATACACTCATAAATACACACACAAACACACTCACTCACATACACACTCATAAATACACACACACTCACTCACATACACACTCATAAATACACACACACTCATTCACTCACATACACACGCATAAATACACACACACATGCACACATACACACTCATAAATACACACACAAACACACTCACTCACATACACACGCATAAATACACACACATGCACACATACACACTCATAAATACACACACACTCACTCACATACACACTCATAAATACACACACACTCACTCACATACACACGCATAAATACACACACATGCACACATACGCACTCATAAATACACACACACTCATTCACTCACATACACACACACACACACACACACACACACACACACACACACACACACAGTGTTTGTTCCAGGCAGAGGTGCTGAGAGCCAGCCAGGTGAGACTCAGGTGAGACTGTAGAGGTGAGATGCTCAGATGAAGCAGGTGATCGTTGGCAGGTATGGGTTAGCACAAGGTTGCTAACAGAGTAGCATGCAGCTCTAGCGGTATGGAGATGGAGCTCTGTCACATGGTCTCTTACCAGCCAATCACAATGGGTGCTGTGTGCACCACCCTACTGCTACCCAAACTCCCATCAGGCAGTGCAGGTCAGCGCAAAATCCTGACAGCTCTCCTCCTGAGAGACACCATAACACCAGGGATTAATACTGACACAGGTATACACACACTCTCACACTCAACCACACACACTTGTGTTGCAGTCCTGTTCAATATTGGTTTGTGCATTTGATCAAAATCAAACTTCCAGTTTCAGAACATTCCACCACCTCCAGTCTCCTCCCCTTCCTGTCAGAAGGTCTTTTAATTTTAATGGCTGCTGTTAGCAAAGCAGCACATGCCAAATCAATCAATATAGAAACTACACTAAAACAGTGTGAGTGAGCCTATCCTCTGTGTGTCTGTGTGTGCGCCTGTCTGCGCACAGTCCTGTCACATATTACAGCCACATATATTTACACACTGAACTCCACCCGAAATTAACCCGTAAGCAAACAAAACCAGACAAATGTCTTATGGGCTAATGTGTGAAAAGATGGTTAAAAGTGTAAGAACTAAAAACAGGACTTGAGCAGCAGAAATATGACATACCCTGGGTATCCAAAAATAATCACACACACAGACACACACACAGACACACACACACACACACACACACACACATTCTCCCTCAGTACTGAGGTGTGGTGACTCAGTTTCCGGTACCTTTAACACCTGTGCAATGACCCCTGACACAGTGACAGTGGGGGGTTTAGGGCTGGGTTTTCGTGGTGGGTGTGGTGTGGCTTGAGGGGCAGGGAGGGGGTGGGGCATGTAGGGGGCGGGGAGGGGGCAGTGCATGTAGGGGGCGGGGCATGTAGGGGGCTGTCGTGCTGCAGTGCTCTTATGACCCTCTTACCACATTGGTGTCGTTTTTTGCAACGAAGGGAGGAAGCTCAACCTCAGGGGCAGCCAGAGGGGCGGAGCCATCAGCCTCCACAAACCCCCGCCTGTCAATCAAACTGCAGAGAGGACAGAAAACAGCACGCACTGTTATAGCTGATAAAAGCTAATAAAGCTTCTGTACACATGTACGCACACACACACACACACACACACACACACACAGACACAGACACACAGACACACACAGACACAGAGACACACACACACACACACACACACACACAGACACACACAGACACACACAGACACACACACTTACCTGGGAGGCATAGGTCCGCAGAGGACAGCGCAGCAGTTGGTGAAGATGTTATTGTAGCTGTAGGGGTTTGTGGAGTCCTCTGCCCCCCTTTTACCTGACCACGAGCCTTTGATCTGCGCACACACACAGGCATGAGTAATCACACACCTATCTCATCTGCCCCATTCACACACTCTACCCCATTATCCCCACCACAAGCCTTCAACCTGCAGAGACAGTAAAACTAATCAAACTCTGCAGCATTAACACAACACAGGGATACTCTCCTCACACAGTGCCAAGAGCTGAACAGGTTTGTGTACATACACTCTACAACAGTATGTTCCACTTCTACAAGTCTACAAGCACACACACATAAACACACACACACACACAGTGCTGTAGTTACTTACGTCCT